>CM049823.1:31737667-31840167 GCA_027422435.1 Schizopygopsis pylzovi | reverse complement strand
AATTCCTGGAAGCTGAAAACATCCCAGTTCTTGCATGGCCAGTATACTCACCAGACATGTCACCCATTGAGCATGTTTGGGATGTTCTTGATCGGCGTATACGACAGTGTGTTCTAGTTCTTTCCAATATCCAGCAACTTCACACAGCCATTGAAGAGGAGTGGACAACATGCCACAGACCGCAATCAACAACCTGATCAACTCTATGTGAAGGAGATGTGTTGCACTGCTTGAGGCAAATGGTGGTCACACCAGATACTGACTGGTTTTCGGACCCCCCAATACAGTAAACCTGCACATTTTAGAGTGGCCTTTTATTGTGGCCAGCCTAAGGCAGACCTGTGCAATAATCATGCTGTCTAATCGGCATCTTGATATGCCACACCTGTCAAGTCAAGTCACTTTTATTTATATAGGGCTTTTAACAATACAAATTGTAACAAAGCACTGCACAGTATCAAAATAGGAAAATTGTGTCAATAATGTAAAATGACAGGATTTAACACTCAATTTTCAGCTGAATGCATTTCATTATTGAATTGAGTGATGGCATTGTCCAGCTCAGTTCAGTTTAAATAATATCTGTGCAATCAAGTCGATGATTGTGCTGGAAATGAAGTGTCCCCAACTAAGCAAGCCAGAGGCGACAGCGGCAAGGAACCAAAACTCCATCGGTGACCGAATGGAGAAAAAACCTTGGGAGAAACCAGGCTCAGTCGGGGGGGCAGTTCCCCTCCGGCCAGACGAATCAGTAGTTTGTTCCAACTGCAGCAAAGTCAGAGTGTAAGTGGTCCACTGGTTCCAGGGGTCTTTCCCCGATGGATGTCTAGGTGACGAGGTCCTCACTGGAGATCTGTCTCTGGGGCTCATCTATGTGTCCTAGACTCCGCTGACGGTCAGGGCTGTAGAGGTTGTCTCTAGGTGCTGATCCACCATTTATGGCAGACTTTGGTTAAGTCAGTATAATCGCTGATGGTTGGCTTCCTCTGAGGTCCTCCGAGGGGTTGTCATCATCTCGTCTCAGGTGTTCGGTCATCTCAGATCGTTTAAGTGTTGGATTCAGACTGAAGCTTGTGTAATTCCTAGTTACCACGGGATGTTAATATATAAACTTAATCAGAATGAAGTCTTTGCATAAACGCCAGATCCGATCAGAATGATCCTATTGTGCTGAATTTGAGATTGGAAAAGATAGTGAGGATCCTAAATCTGTTAATAAAATAATAATTTCAATGTAAACCTTAAAAAATGACTATACTTTCAGATATCATTTCAAGCTCAGAAGTTATTTCATTCAGACAGATGGAGAAAATATTGTGGCTGGAGTTAGTCTGCAGTATGTCAAAAATAGACCGCTGTCCATCAACTGAAGGTGGATTCTCAGACAGATTTATTGATGTACTGTAGTGGGAGTGATAGAATTGCAGGATGCTGCTGCCAATTTTTTTTCTTTTGTCTTGAAACTAAAGTTAGTAACATGAGAAGGATTTTTTCTTGTTTTATACATTCAGTTACAGTACAGAGTCTCCTAACTTTGGTCAGCTGATGGTGGCATTCTCTGATACGAATCACAAGTTTCCTGTTGTTATTGTAATGCTATGGATGCTAAATGCTGATTTGCATGCAAAGAAATTGTGATTGGATTGAGTTTAGTGTATGTGAATGGTCCATTTGGAATCTGCAGTTGGATTGAATTTACATTTATGCATTTATCAGACGCTTTTATCCAAAGTGACTTAGTGCATTCAGGCTTTACATTTGTTTAGTTTTTTTCATCCGTATGTGTTTTCCCTGGGAATTGAACCCACAACCTTTTGCACTGCAAACGCAATGCTCTACCACTGAGCAACATGAACAGGGATGAATTGTTTTGGATTAACATCATCAATGTATTTTGTGCTGTTGTAATCAATATGTTGTGGTATGATAATCTAGAAAATGGCAAGATAATTTAACACTAATTTAAAATGTCTTTATTTATTTGCTATTTATTTTTATAATTTATTTTATTTGCTTATTTTATTTTTATTTTCATCTTAAATGATAGAACATTTAATAGTTAATCTTATTTTTTATATATGTTTTTAATGATTGACATTTTATACAGGTACAGCTAGTTGTTGAACAGGCATGTATAATATCATATCTTAAATGGCTTGCAGAGTTTTCAGTTTAAAACTTTTTAACTAGCTTCTTCTCCCCCCACACGCACACATGCACACACACACACACACACACACACACACACACACACCATATGCCGTTTATGAATGCTGTAATAATTGTATATGAAATTAGAGTGAATTACATAAAGCTTGCTCAATGAGCTTGGAAACAAGGGGCTTTATATGAAATAATGCTCAACATATGAGAAAATATAATGAAATATAACTCATTACAAGCAAAATTTGCACAAAAAAAAAACAAGCCATTCCACAGACTTGTGCTTGGAGGAAAGTTTAGGGATCATGGATACATGCCAGAAACGTCACGCCATAAGACCTGCTTATTTGTAATCTTCAAAGAAGTAAATCACCTAAGTAGTAAATCTGCACTTCGGTTCTATGTTTGCACGTCTCATAACATTAATAGTCTGGTACATGCAATGTGTGCAGGGGTGATTTATTATGTCTCTTATTGCATTTGACTGTCTGTTTTTTTGTGCGGTAGTTCTTATTCTTCTCTATTTTATGTCTTCGGTGTGACCTTTGTGTTGTTCCCATGCTACTATTTGCTGAGTGTTAATTGTAAATTAATCTTAGTGATTTAACTTTCACTTTCTGCTGTCTCTTAAGATGAGTGGGGAAAATATGGTAATGATTTATAATTGACAGGGCTGATGGAAGAACCCATCTTTGTGTACATTAACAGCAGTAGAGCCCGGTTCATTCAGCTTACCCTGTCGACCATTGACAAATCAGAATAATTGACCCAGATATGTAGCCTAAATTTACTCAACGTTCACTCATCGTTCCAGACTTTATGATGTTTTTAAGCCTTTTCTCTGTCATATTTTTTGTAAGTTCATAGTGGCCTGTCAAGTATGGTGGTTTTAGTGCAAAACAAATTAATTATTAATAAAAATAAATTCAGCTAAGGATTCTGGTTGCCATTTCAGATTTCTATATTGCTAAATCCTATTCTGAAGAAGGATTTGACTAAATCACATCATTGCTCGTGTTGCTCACAATAATATTTCCTTTTGAAATGTTCGTTTTATTCTTAAAATACTACGACTTCAATCTCTTTTTTTATGTGGCACTAAAACACTGTCACAGTCTAGCAATCCAAAACATTTGATTAATCTTAATACTTAATCTAATTTGAATTCAAATTAATTTACATTTCTATTTGTATTTGTATTTAAATTCAAGTGTAATTTTAACCAGAAAGGCAAAGTTTGTCAAGTCTTAGCTGGATAGATACATAAATAGAATGGTTGAAATTATATTTAATTTTATTTTTAGTGCTGTCATATGATTGTTCACATAATATGTGTGTGTACTGTGTATATTTATTATGTGTATATATAAATACACACATGCAGTATATATTTTGAAAATATTTAGATTTATTTACATATATATATTTATTCATATGATATATAAATAGATTTAATATATATATATATATATATTAGTGGTGGGCATAGATTAATTTTTTTAATCTAGATTAATCTAGATTAATCTTGGAATTAATCTAGATTAAAATGGCTCATTTGAATTCTGCCGAAGGCATTCAGAATATGTGTGCTACCCAAATAATGACAAAGTAAGTCTTTGAGAACGGGTTTCTCAAGCCAGGTGGCGCATTAGACCAGGGGCTCATCTCCTGTTTCCAAAATGCATCACAAACTTTAATCTCTTCCCGTCCCAATCCCACGAAAAAACTGGAGGAAAATCCCGTTCCACTCCCGGAAGAATGACTCCCATTCCCTCCCACTCCCGTGTTTTTTTTTTTTTTTTTGATAACTGTCAATTACAGTAAAAATATAGTACAGATCACAGCGTGCCCACCTTATTAGTTGAATAAAAACCCAAAATGTCGTTTTTTGTTATTATATTGAACTGAAAGCCATCTTATGCACAGTGTTGCACAGATTAAATTTCATGTAAATCATCCATGCTAACACACACGTCTTCTATTTTTATTTTTTAGACATTTCACTCTCTATAGATATATTTTTCAAAGACGAAGTTTCGAAGTTTCTCGCTCAAGTTCACATGAGACCTAAAGCGCATCCTGTTTGCTTAAAAGCGCAACGTTTCGTTGTTATTCTGAGTGCACACAAATAAACGTAGAGTCTTTACAGATTCGAAAGATGTATTAGGCTACTTTTATCTGTATGACCAAAAATGACGGAGATTTTAAGAGCAAGTGAGCGCACCGGAGCCTGTCCTGCAGCAAACGCGCTTCCACACAAACACTTCAATAGAGCACATTTCTCTAGGTTAACATCATATTGAGCGGCCATGTAAAGTTGCTACTACATACATCTTTCAGATGAAAAGCCATATTTGAGGTTGATGAATGATAGGTGAGCGTTTGGATGTCCTGCCCGATTGTATTACCACATAGACCAGCCGTTAACAATCTGTCCATCACGGACTGCGAGCCTCTAGTCGAAGACTCGTTCTCGCCCCCTACAGTGCAATTCGGCTAGGTATACATCCGCGCTAAAATATCAGGGTGAAAGTCATCATAGCTTGCGTAGTATAGACCCAGCTCCCAACCCAACTTTGAGAATAGATTAACGGCGATATTTTTTTTATCGCCCGATAAGAGTCTCACGTTAACGCAGCACGTTAACGCCGATAACGGCCCACCACTAATATATATATATATATATATATATATATATATATATATATATATATATATATATATATATATATATATATATATATATATATATATAATATATATATATATATATATATATATATATATATATATGATATGATATATATATATATATATATATATATATATTATATATATATATATATGCATATATGCATATGTGTGTATTTATACATAATAAATATAAACCGTACATTCACATATGTTATGTAAACACAAACTTTTATTTTGGATGTGATCACAATTAACAGCACTATTTATTTTTATTAAAATATACTTTTTTTTCTTTCTTAATTTTTTCACATGAGAAGTACAGATAATTGTATGTCCAAATGTTTGAGCATAACATGTGCAGAAAGGGCTTTAGATTTGTTGCATTCATTGTAAATAACCTGATCATATTGTGAACTCTTCACTCTTCAGAAAACCTGTCCCTTTTCCTCATAATTGATCATCTTCATTTATGTCAGCTTGTTTATTTCTAACCCCCAGAACTGTGATATCTAGGGGCTCAGATGCTCTTCTTTATAAGTGAAATGACTTACACAACAAACATTAGTGCCATAGACCACCTGTGAACAGCAATAAATTAGACAACGAGTTTTATAGAGCTAGAAATAAAGCTCATGCATCGAGTCCTATCAGCATTTCCCAACTTGTTCTAATCTAGTTCCTTACGAGCTTTTCCTTCACTGTCCGATAAGCATCGTCTGCTAAGGGTTATTCAACTGGTTTTTATCAGTGACAACACGCTAACACCACACTTTCTGGAGATGACAGAAACACCGCACCTCGTGGCGTATGTGTGTGTGATCATGCATGCGGACGCAGCCTTGGATTGAAGTGAACCGTCTCGTTGCATCTTGCTGAGTTCTATGCCCCTGCTCCCAGCACAATGAAATTACATGTTTGTGATCTTCATCTCACAGACGTATTCAAGGCCCATTTATTTGCAATTGCTTTTAGTGTAATCCAATAAAGACATTTTTTCATTTATTTCCATGGTGAAATTTCTGCTGAGGCGATGTGGGCCAGCATTTCCTTCATTAGCAGTAATAATAGCAGTAATAGCAATAACCGCATTAAAGGCAATTATTACACTGATCCTCATCATCATCAACATCAATAATGTCAAAGTCTACAGCACACTGGGCATTAGTCATTTATGGAGAGGATTAAATCGGTGGAATATTATGGAAGGGGGTTAACCGGCAAAACACACGAGAAATGAGAGGCCTTCACTGCGAGAGCCGTTCTGTGTTCATTTGGCCCTTTATGAATGCTGTGGGGTGGGTGGTATGACAAATCATATATCACAGAAAGATTCATTTCATATAATAGTAATGGTATATATAACATTACAGTTATTGTTGCTGAAAATTTAAACCCAAGGATTAATTTACTGTATTAATTTTATATAATATGATGCCTATTTTGGGTAATCCACAGAATAATTTTTGGTTGAACTTGTGCGTGCGTGTGTGTGTGTTGTTGCATTTATATCCAACTTTTTTTTTTTTGTCTTCGCCCATCAAGTTCTATGAAAAAGAAGAAATACAACAAAAAATATTCAATTGCGTGAATTACCCAATATTTATCCAATTTATAAAATATTTTATCCATCAAATTAAATACAAATAAATATATAATAACTATAAATGTGCTATATTTTATCATATAGTTATACTAATAACTAACTAATTACTAATATAATGATTTATTTATATAAATATATACTTTATGAAATGTTAGAAAGATTTAGTCAGTACAATTAAAATATATATACTTTTATTTAGTAAGGATGCCTTAAATTGATCAAAAGTGACAGACATTTATATGACAATAAAATTATTTTTCAAATAAATGCTGTTAGCACAACTGTTATCAACATTGATAATAAGAAATGTTTCTTGAGTAGTAAATGAGCATATTGAAATCATATATGAAGGATCGTGTGACACTGAAGACCGTAATATATCTGCTGAAAAATTGCAGTTTTAAATTGTAATATTTCACAATATTAGTGTATTACTGTATTTTTGATCATACGAGACTTCTTTCAAAAACAACTTGCCGACCCCAAACTTAAGTTTTAAGAAGTCATTGTAAAATAGCTGACATACACGCTAGACCTAGACGGCACCTCTCGGTTTATTTATGTGCTCGTAAACTGAATAACACAGGCAATTTCTTCTTCTCCTCTCCTAGCAGTCCCAAAACACTCCAGTTATTTTGGATTGTCTTCAGGCGTTGTGTTGAATATCAGGAGCGAGATAACAACAGCGAAGGTAACCGGGTCAGAGAAGTCGAACACACAGGCCGAAACAAGACCAAAGGGACCGGCCTTCGCCAACTGGCTACCTACACAGACTTTCTGAGGCTTGCAGGAACACGGATCTGCAGCGATCGTTAGAGCAGCAAACTGTTTCCTGCGCCGGGGAAAAAAATAAATATTTGAATATTCTCAGGCGCTCCTAAACCAGCTTAAATTGGATCATTTTATTGTGCCGCTCCGCCCTGCCAAAATGCCAAGAGAGTGTGGGTCTTGGCGACGGCCGGCACTCCTGAATCTTCCCTGCGGCCTGCGCGCCCCCCCACCCCTCTGCACTATCTGCTGACACAGAGTCTTGCCCCAGGCCGAAGCTCTCCGCATGGCCAGCCCCCTGCTGGGAAAAGATGCACTGAGCTGGAGGCGTCCCAGCACACAACTGGCCAGCAGGCCACTCGATGCGTGACACCTCACATATGCCCTTTTATACGGGAAGTACGGCACATCGAGTGTTGCTGCCAGTAAATAAACATAGTTTTGCACTGCACAGAGTATACTTAATATTTACTGTTCTCTGTTAAGAGTAAATCTTGCATGATAACAGTTTGTTCAGTTAGTATTTTCATACTAATCATTTAAATTAATTTGACTGGAAATTGAATCACATTCCATAGAAATTCCGAATTGAATTGAAATGGGAGAACAAAACTCTGAAAATATGCATATTTTTAAACAATCCTTATCACTTAGTCATGAATAACAGGAAAGATTATGACAGATCAAAATGCATTGGTTAGAAAGTGTAGGAATGCTGTAGGAAAAACTTATTGAGAGTATAATTCAAATTTGTATCTTTGTAAGGAGAAAGTTAAATATAATTGCAAAACTGTTTTTTTTAAACAAGTAATTATCAAAGTATTTTACCTGAATGACTCAAGACACATTTTCAAGATTTCTTTTTTTTTTTTTTTTACAAAGCACCATCTTGCAAGTTATATTATTTTGCTTGCTAAATATCATAGAAAAAAAGTTGCTGTTATTTCACACACAATAATTTAAAAGCTCTTGGTACAATCAGGAATTACAAGTATAATCACTTGAATTCAACTCAATGAAACATTTAATTATATTCCATCAAAATGGAAATCAGCCATAATGACAGGAAAGATCATGGCAAGGACCAAAATGCTTTGGTCCGAAAGTATAGGAACGCTGTAGGAACAAGTTATTGGCAATATTTTTTTTCAGGCTTATTTTTAAAACCACAAAAACTCTTTCTCTCTCTAAAAAAAAGAACTGTTTAATATACACTGAACTAAATTATAAACGCAACACTTTTGTTTTTGCCCCCATTTTACATGAGCTGAACTCAAATCTAAGACTTTTTCTATTTACACAAAAAGCCTATTTCTCTCAAATATTGTTCACAAATCTGACTAAATCTGTGTTAGTGAGCCGAGATAATCCACCCACCTCTCAGGTGTGGCATATCAAGATGCTGATTAAACAGCATGATTATTGTACAGGTACATAAATGAACATTCAATTCACGGGCAACAGCACTGGTGGGACATCGCTGCAGTCAGCATGCCAATTGCACGTTCCCTCAAAACTTGTGACATCTGTGCATTGTGCTGTGTGATAAAACATTTTGCACATTTTAGAGTGGCCTTTTATTGTGGCCAACCTAAGGCACACCATAAGCTGTCTCCAAAGGCATTGCAGAGAATTTCACAGTACATCTATGGCCTCACAAGCGCAGACCATGTGTAACCACACCAGCCCAGGACCTCCACCTCCAGCATCTTCACCTCCAAGATCGTCTGAGACCAGCCACCCGGACAGCTGATGTAACAATCGGTTTGCATAACCAAAGAATTTCTGCACAAACTGTCAGAAACCATATCTCAGGGAAGCTCATTTGCATGATCGTCGTCCTCATCGGGGTCTCGACATGACTGCAGTTAGTCGTCGTAACTGACTTGAGTGGGCAAATGCTCACATTCGATGGCGTCTGACACTTTGGAGAGGTGTTCTTTTCACGGATGAATCCAGGTTTTTGCTGTACAGGGCAGACAGCATGTGTGGCGTCGTGTGGGTGAGCGGTTTGTTGATGTCAACATTGTGGATCGAGTGGCCCATGGTGACGGTGGGCTTATGTATGGGCAGGCGTATATTATGGACAACGAACACAGGTGCATTTTATTGATGGCATTTTGAATGCACAGATATACCGTGACGAGATCCTGAGGCCCATTTTTGTGCCATTCGTCCACATCCATCACCTCATGTTGCAGCATGATAATGCACGGCCCCATGTTGCAAGGACCTGTACACAATTCCTGGAAGCTGAAAACATCCCAGTTCTTGCATGGCCAGCATACTCACCGGACATGTCCCCCATTGAGCATGTTTGGGATGCTCTGGATCGACGTATACGACAGTGTGTTCTAGTTCTTTCCAATATCCAGCAACTTCACTCAGCCATTGAAGAGGAGTGGACCAGCATTCCACAGACTGCAATCAACAACCTGATCAACTCTATGTGAAGGAGATGTGTTGCACTGCGTGAGGCAAATGTTGGACACACCAGATACTGACTGGTTTTCGATACAAGGCCCCCCCCCCCCCCCCAATAAGTGCAAACTGCAATGTGCAATAATCATGCTGTCTAATCAGCATCTTGATATGCCAGATGGATGGTTTATCTTGGCAAAGGAGTGCTCACTAACACATATTTAGACAGATTTGTGAACAATATTCTAGAGAAATAGGCCTTTTGTTTATCTAAATAGTCTTAGATCTTTGAGTTCAACTCATGAAAAATGGGGGCAAAAACTAAATTGTTGCATTTATAATTTTGTTCAGTGTATATATCTGTTTAATATGTACTTTGGATAAATATGTTGTATATGTGTTTATATTGTAATGGAATATAGTAAAAACAAAAAAGGAGAAATAGAATTATAATTGCATAACATTATGATTTATTTTAGAAACATGATCATTCATCAAATTTTTTAACCAGTATGACTCCCAAAATATTTGTAAACATTTTATTGAGTGAAGCACAAATTCGCACGTTATTTTATTTACTTCTTGATTGTATAACTAGCCTGGAAGTTTAAGATACAAGGTGATTTGCAAATACTTACAGGTACATCTCAAAAAATTAGAATATCATGAAAAATGTCAATATTTTTTTGTCACTCATTTCAGAAAGTGAAAACCATATATTATATAGATTCATTACATGGAGTGAAATATTTCAAGCCTTTATTTCTTTACATTTTGATGATTTATGGCTTACAGATAATGAAAACCTAAAATTCAGTGCCTCAGAATTAGAATATTACAAGATCAATTAAAAAAAGGATATTTAAATGTCAAGCTTCTGAAAATATGTTCATTTCTATGCACTCAATACTTGGTTGGGCCTCCTTTTGCATGAATTACTGCATTAATGCAGCGTGGCATGGAAGCAATCAGTCTGTGGCACTGCTCAGGTGTTATGAAGCCCAGGTTGCTTTGATAGCGGCCTTCTGCTCATCTGCATTGTTGGGTCTGGTGTCTCTCATCATAGATTCTCTGGGGTTCAGGTCAGGCGAGTTTGCTGACCAATCAAGGAACACCATGGTCCTTGAACCAGCTTTTGGGACCTTTGGCAGTGTGGGCAGGTGCCAAGTCCTACTGGAAAATTAAATCCGCATCTCCATGAAGCTTGTCAGCAGAAGGAAGCATGAAGTGCTCTAAAATTTCCTGGTAGATGCCTGCGTTGACTGTGGACTTCAGAAAACTCAGTGGCAGCCCAAATCATCACTAACTGTGGAAACTTCACACTGGACTTCTTCAAGTAACATGGATTTTGTGCCTCTCCTCTCTTCCTCCAGACTCTGGAACATTGATTTCCAAATGAAATACAACATTTAATTTATCTGAAAAGAGGACTTTGGACCACTAAGCAACAGTCCAGTTCTTTTTCTCCTTAGCCCAGGTAAGATGCTTCTGACGATGTTTCTGATTCAGAAGGGGCTTGGTAGCTCTTTTCCTGAAGATGTCTGAGCGTGGTGACTCTTGATGCACTGACTCCAGCTTCAGTTCACTCCTTGTGAAGCTCTCCCAAGCGTTTGAATCGGCTTTGCTGGACATTATTCTCAAGCTTGTGGTCATCCCTGTTGCTTGTGCACATTTTCCTACCCAATTTCTTCCAGTCAACTTTGCATTTAATATGCTTTGATACAGCACTCATTGAACAGTCACCCCTTTCAGTAATGCCCCTCTGTGATTTACTCTCTTTGTGGAGGGTGTCAATGATCGTCTTCTGGACCATTGCCAAATCAGCAGTGTTCCCCATTATTGTGCTTTCAAAGAACAAGAGATACCCACAATGTATACTGTATGGATGGTCATTTATTGAAACTCAAATGAAAACATTCTAATATTTTTATACTTAAAAATAGATTTTTGATCTATTCATCTCTAATCATCAAAATTAATACTAAAAAACTTTTGAAGTGTTTTACTTTACATGTAATGAATCTAAAATATATGAAATTTTCACTTTCTGAAATAAGTTACAAGAAAAAATCTAACTTTTCACCATATTATATTTTTTTTTAGATGTTACCTGTATAAATTGTCACAGTCACATATAAAGCACCTTCGCTGGTGTCCAGCAGACTGCAAAACTTCTGAAATTCACACTACAGCATAAAGACGTTCGATTAGTCTAGAATAATAATAACCAGAATATAATGACACATTAGTACTTTTCATTTTAGTAATTTGGTAATACCAAATTGTAACTTCATATTGTCATTAAAACAGAGACTAGATTTGCCTGATTATATCCAGTTAATGTCGTTTCATTTTGCTTGGCTTTGCTCTTAATCACCCTTTTCAATTTGAATCACTCATTTATCTTTCATCATGTAACCTAAAGTATTTCCATATTTTTCACAGCAGTCCCCTGCACTTTTTCTATTTTCATCAAACTTCTCTCATCAGTTCACCGTAATTGGCTTATTAGATTTCTGTTAATTAGCCTATAAAGCCTAATGTTTTTAAAGCACCTTGTTTCTTTTCATAGCACTCTGTTCTGGAAGTATTATTTTTATACTTCATTAGCTCATTGTGCACGAAAGAGATTTTCAGCATTAGTTTACATTTCTTCAATTTTTGAGTTCTGTTGCACGTGCACTTTTCCGTAATGCAGCATTGAACAGCAGTGACCTTGTCTGCGTTTCATGCTTTCTTGCCTACAAACAGGGGGAATATTGCATTTAAGCGCTTCTTTCTGTTCAGCTTTGTTGTACGAAACGCATCACATTCCACTGCCTTCCAATTTAGAGTCTCTTTGTACGTGTCAGCCGCTGCGTTCTTCCCTCATATTTAACTGTGAGAAAGTTCTAAGAGTCAGTTTGTTTGTAAAACAAGGCAATTTAAACGAGCAGCTGGCACCAGAGATCAGCGTCTAACAACACTTTTTCTGCTTCCTCCCTGATGCGGTGCAGATCGATGTCTAGACATACATCTGTTGGTGTGCCCCACTACTCTTCATGGAACGGTGCATTGAGAGGCATGCATTGAGTGTGTGTGCGTCTGCTCTGTTTGCACAGACTCATTTAAAAAGCCAGATCCTTCAGAGGGCCGATGAACGACAAACCCAACAATCTGTTTGAAGATGCTCCAATCAGTTTAGCGCTGCCTTATACTGGTTGACGTTAACCAGCTTTGGTGCCCTCTCTCTTGGTCTACCTATGTGTCATTTGATATCGTCTTGCTAAGCTAAATAATATTTGTGACTTTAGAGATTGTTTGATAAATACTGCCGTTTTACTAGTCGGACAAATAATACGAGATGCTCCAAACTCAGGCTGACTCAAACAGAGCCACAGGTCTACACATTTCAGAGGGATTAACCTATAAATAGTTTACTCATAAATTAAAGTTGGGGATAAAAGTAGTTTAGCACTACCTTTATGTGCACTCTGCAAATAAAACGGATGCATTAAGTGTCTCCATTTTTCGGATGCAGCATTACTTCGAATGTGGAGGCGTGCAGCCCCTTTAAAGCATTACCAACCGTGCATCATTTCCTTTAGCTACCCTGCACTCCATCTGCAATCCTAAAAGCATTTCAATTTGACATACCCAAAGCATTTTGTTGAAACAAATGCATAACACTCTGTGCCGAGTGACCGATTTGTAAGCCGTTAACTTTGCTTTGACTTTGCGCTTCTGTTCGGGCCTCAGAATCCGCTTGATGTGAATGTTAACACCAGCGTCGGAATCCTGTCACTCTGTGAGTGCAGGAACGCAGCTATTGTTTGAGATTGATCGGTCCTTGGCCCAGTTCTGGAGGCTTTGTAGGGGCCTTTCGCAATTCAGCATCCGTGTGCGACATAGCTATAGCTTTTTCCCCAACTCAAATTGAGACCACATTTTCTTACTTTAGATTGACCCCACTGATCCTCCTTTGTGCTGGAGAGAAGATTAGGGAGCGAGCAAGACGGGCTGAGGGGCTGCCAGTGGCTCGGCAAGCCTTATTCATGCCTGAAACCTCCCTCCTGCAACATTCCCAGTTCCGGCCCATGCCAGTCTATATGACTTATGGAGTTTGGGCCTTATACTGCCAATCCCACTTAGAGTGCATTTTTCTGATAAACAAAAGCACATTCAAGCTTTAGCTTCTCATTTCACACTGTGTGCTTTGGCTCGGGGCAATGCTTTCCTGGAGCCCTTGGCCTACAGTCCAAAGAATGGCTCCAGTTGGCTTTCCTTTAAAAAAGAAGAAAAAAAGAAAAAGCAGCCACATGTGGTGGATTAGACTCCATCTTTCATCCTCCACGCTCTCTACTCGCCCTCTTCTGCCCAAGCCCACCGGCTCCCCCTCAGCGCTAACACCTCAATTCGCGGACACACAAACACCCACACATGTATCCGCACCTCCAGCTCCCAATGGAAGTTACCTCGGCAGCCTCGGTCCAGCTCATCTGCACCCGTGCCGCAGTAAGAACTTCTTTGGCAGCAGCAGAGGCAGAAGTGAATCTATTTAGGGCACTTGCAAAAGAGAATTTGCATTATCGGTAGCGTGTGTGCTGGTCTGCACTGGCCAAATTCAAAGCTTGTAAGTTTGCAAGAAAGTTTCTCCTTTGTTTCCCTTCACCACTCACTGGCCTTTGTGGATGCAGCCGAATCATTTGCAATTGTGTGCAAATAGTTCGGAGACATGTTAAGTATGCTATAGTACACATATGGTGCTTCTAACAAGACGATTGTTTTGATTAACATATTCCATATTTTAAATGCACATAACCTGTTACATGAGAGACCTGCACCAGATGGAAAGATAGAGTGCTGCATGACAAACATGACTCTTAATACACCCACTATTAAAAATGCTGTGCCTCTGATCAGACAATAGGCAACCCTATTCTGACCCTTTGTCTTCAACTCGATTGGAATATCAGAGCGGTTATTAGAGGAGGATATGAAATGATAGCTATGTTGCAGGTTGACCCCCAGGGCATGGGCTGTCTCTGAGAACAGATGTGCCACCCACTCGCAACAGTTGTACTCTTCCCACAATGCCCTGGTGGGGGTAGCTTGGGCAAGAAGAGGGCCGACGATAATGCTGTGGGTAAACTGCTTCGCCGCTTGCGATAGGAACTCGGGCACATCTTGGGCAAGGTCTTGGAGGTCGGAAACTCTCCGGCAGGTCGAACTTCAAGGCAGAGTGTGAATCTAATCTAGATCTGTGGAAAAAAAGTGCATTTATTTTATTTTTTTTGTAGCCGCTTCTGGAAAGCGATCAGAAATGACCATTTGCAGAGTCCATGTAATTGGATGCGACTTGCCAAAGGCCAATCTCAAGACTAAGGCACAATGATATCCGACTCTAACGTTTCATTCCCACATCATTAAATTGGATGCATTGGGTGACAGCTTGACTCTTGGGGAACATGGCCAGACTGATGAAATGAGATCATAAGCGAGATAAGCGTTGTGAGTGCAGGGACTAAGTGGAATGAACGCTGTTGACACATGAACTGAGCAGTTGCACACGACTTTGTGCGAAAATTCGTGTGTCAATACAGTCGCTCATTTTCTCTGATCCCTTCGCACGGTCCCACTTCGCTCCGGCTTCCCTCTGTACGCCAGCGATTGAGAGTGGATTATTGGAGTCTTCGGGTTTGCAATCACCTATTTCTCTGAACTTCTTCTTGTCTTTTATTTCCAGGTATATTGTTCTTGAATGGGGATCCGTGGTGCTTGTTTATTGTTTTAGTGAGCAGTAATTGTTTTTATTGTCCGGGAGCTTTATTGGATGTTTTGCCAAAACCCAGCAGGTTATCTGTAGATAATGGCAAAACATCCTCACTACTGCTG
The DNA here is from genome assembly GCA_027422435.1 of Schizopygopsis pylzovi. NCBI lineage: Eukaryota > Metazoa > Chordata > Actinopteri > Cypriniformes > Cyprinidae > Schizopygopsis > Schizopygopsis pylzovi. Next base: position 31,824,644 of record CM049823.1, on the reverse strand, counting down.
CTGAACGATATGAAGAAATTACTTAAGAGTCGCCCCCACATTTTTTCCATATTCATTAGACAAACTTTTTGTGTTGTTTTGCCACTTAGCAGAATGCTAACGAATATCCGCTACAAGCTGAATAAAAGGCTTGAATTTTCCAGCTTATCAGTGTTTAAGGTGGGTGCGCTGCTTGCGTCCTCGGTGGCCGTTCCAGGGAAGGCGAACAGAAGGGACCGCTGCTGCCGAATGCACATTGATCAGCTTCGCCTTCCTCCCCCTTCTTATTTATTTAATCTTTTCAGAGCTAGATTTGTAGATTCATTCAAACTCTTGAGATCCCGAGTGTGTTTTTCCCAGAGGGCAGAAATTAATTCCTCCTCCTTGTCGTCGTCGTCCTCCTCCTCCTCTTTCAGCACTAAGGTGCAGTGGGCTCTCTTTCTCTCCCCTCTGAGAGAATGCCGAAGAGGAGGAACCAGTCCTGAGGGAATCTTGTCTATATAGTATTTCATCCACACTTTAATCCGCTGCTATGTTGAATGGTTCATAGGGAATAAAAGAGAAAGCTTTTGTTTATGATTCTAATATTAGCCTCTTGGCATTTCTTACATAAATGAGAGCCTGCCCTACGGCAACACTATTGATTTCCCACATCCACAAAAGTCAGCCTCCATCCTTACAAAATAAGGCTCAAGAGATTATGGGGAAATAAAAAGCGAGCCTTGCTGTATTTCTGTTATTTTTTCAGAAACGGATTGACCGCTAATATGAATAATTCAGCCCGCAACTCCACTTTGTGGACTCGGTAGGTTTGTTAAGAATGGTCAGGGAAATTTGTCCCAGATTCGTTAATAATGAGAGCGGTGGTAATGATTGTATAAATTAGATTCAAAATGTAGATATTAAACTCTTCAGATGTAGCTCCTTCTCGAAGCATTATGGGGTTTGTCATCTGTTTTAAATGCACTTTATTATATAGTTTCTGTCAGGGACATTTTTTGTTTTACTTCACAATGAACAAAATGTATTTAAATCCACGTACAGACACATCAGCGTGTAATCCCGGTCATACGTGTGGCTCGTTTCAGACATGCAAATGAACGTATTAATAAGCTAATAACATCACAACTTCACCACGGCGTCTTTATTAGAATCATTAAAATATTAAACGTAGATTACACCTCCTAATGCATAAGGCATTTGCATTTTAGAAAACGAAGGACAAAAGCTCCAAGGTCCTTTTATTTTGAGGAAGAGCTTGGCAACCCTGAAATCAGCGACAGGTCTTAGAATGAAAGAACGACAGGGAAAGATAGAACTGTAATCCCAATCAATGCACTTCATAAAGCACCTTCTTCCTAAAATGTGTGACTAATGTGCACAAATCTCTGGGTTTAAAAGCTGTCAGTGGAGATGGCTAGAGTTGTTGCTTTGCCATTCATCTCCGCAATGTAATAAACCGACTCGTTTGTTTGTTCTGTTTGCTTTCTTCCTTTCGTTTTGTCTTTCGTATGAGCAAATGTACCTTGAGGTCTTGTGTAGGGTTTCCCTTTTCAAGCTGAGCCTCGACAAGCCTGCGTGCTTCGTGCTTCCGTAATGACATTAAATAAGAACATTTAAAGGGCTTTCGGCGAGAGCCGCATTGTCTGCTCTGAAGGCTTCCAGAAAGGGCTTTTATTATGTTGTGGATTTAATGCCAGTGTGTGTTACCTGATAACATTAAAGCAGAGAATAACAGAGCAGGAATATTCCCACGCTGGCAGAGCTTCAAGAATATTGACCACCAACAGGATTTCAGCTGATGCCGGGCATGTATATTCATGGTCACAGAAGCGCGCCTGATTACCGCCAATGCAGAATTATATCTGGGGAGGTTTGATTCATTAGCTCTCATTTCTTTTTATCTAGCTTTTGAGTGCGAGGTTAGCGTGCTGGTGCCGAGCTGGATAAATATTGTTTGTTGCTGTCTTCCAGATGGATAGATGGATGCGGTAGACGCTTGTGCCCTCCTCGTTTTGCCCAGCTCTCCTGGCGATCTTCGAGTTGAGTTAAAAGGAGCGAAACAATGACACATTAGTGAAGTATTGTGTTCCCCGGGGTGCATTAAATGCATCTTGCTTTGTTTTAAAACTCATTTAAGCGCCTCAATCAGGGAACGTCGAATGTGGACTTGTTCAGGTGTGCTTTTGCTTTTCACTTTTTAAGAGATGAAGTAAATTAAACTGATAAAATGAAGTTTACTTCCAGCTGAATGGATCCTTCCCGTAAACCTAGGGAAACTAGTCATTTTCACCGGCGTGTCGGAGGGAGAAATAATGACAGTGTTTCGGACTTGTTTGATCATCCCTAGCAAATCTGAATGGTAAATTTATTCTGCAGGTGTTGCACATGGAATAACGTTTTAGCATAATGAGGATAAGATGTTGATGGGGTACAGTACTCAGACGCTCAGTATTTTAGACACAAAAAGCCCCCCGTCATTGATCCGTGCTGAAAGCTAGCGATTTATTCGCTCCAAGGTTGTTGTTAACCATCAAAAGTTGCGTGTGTGGTGTTTTTTGCAGGAGTGAAGATTCATTTGCAGGTTGTATAATTGCAGGCGCTCCACGTGTGCCCTTCTCATCGTGGCAAAGGCCTGAAACATACACTACACAGGTACGTCAGTGCAAAGCTTCTAGTTACTCGAGCTCAATTTCTTGCAGGTCAAACTCAAGAATGTGCAGCATTCTTAGTGTTTCTGCAAAGGGTGTTATTATAGTAGTTATTAAAATAAACTTAAACAGACAGTTTTTTCTTTTAGCTCAACCACTGTGCAGGAGGAACGAGAAATCTGTTTGGTTTATAGCCAGCTACCTTAATAATAATAACCAACTTTTGGCTCTGTTGCCTCTGCTGGTAATTGTAACTGGGTGATTCTATAATTGCAGGTACATTTGGCATTTCAGAAAGTTAAGAAAAAAACAGTTCACTAACAAAAATTATTTCCAGTATCTTATTGAAAACATATTCAATTTTAATAATTCAATGCTTGCCAAACACAAGTTGCTTCTTTTTTTTTTTTACTTTTAATGAAAAAAAACTGATGTATTTAGGGTATTGTTTGTCAACTCTGTTACAGACAAATTAGAATGTGTTGAAATAACAAATTATAAACAGTAAAATATTTGTTTCATAAGACAAACAGTCCTTACATTCCAACACTTGAAACTGAGATAATATTTCACCTATGCATACCTAAAAAAAAATAAAAAATACCCATGTCTTCACAGAACCGTGGATTGGAGCAAATATTTTTCATCTGAATATGTACTATATACCAATAAGCTGGTGTGTGGTGGGCGTTCTGGTGCAATATGGCTGCCGTCGCATCATCCAGATGGATGCTGCACACTGGTGGTAGTTGAGGAGATTCCCCGCTTCTATGTAAAGCGCTTTGTGTACCCAGAAAAGCACTATAGAAATGTAACAATTTATCCAATATCCAATAAAAAGTTGGAAGTTGACACAATTTATGGACACACATTTTTATATAAAAAAAATATTTTTAAACAATTTAATGTTGTAGAATTATGTAAATTACTATTTAGGGCTTTTATAAATTATGTGAATGAAATATTACCAAAAGAAAAGTACAATAAAATATTTTGATTACACAATGATTCATGATGGAAAAAATACACTGACTAAATCGGACAAGGAATCATGATTTTCAGCTATTTAAGACGCTTTTTACATAAATTATTATATTGTTATAGACTGTAACATCTTGTCATTTATAACAATGAGTAAAAAATTTATAAAAAATATAACCATTTGAACAAACAAATAATGACTTCGGACAGCAAATGTACCTGCAATTATAGAATCACCCAACTACACAATTATGTAGAGGGGAAAAAACACTTTTCACGCCTGTTCAAAAGTAGGTGTATATTCTGATGAACTATAATATTTTGCATGCATTCATATAAAATACAAATATTTTGCTATAGTATACTGTTAATGTTTCACCAGTGCACTTTCCTTTTTTTCAGATCCAGAGTGATTACTGTACATGACATTTGCTGCCTAGTGATTGCCCAGAAAACACAACGTTTCCAGAACTGAACAAAGATGGCAGCACAATGGCATTTGAAGGTAACTCTATCGCCTCCTTGGCATTACAAAGGTACAGCGTTTGAAATATGTTACAAGCCATCACTTTTGCACTTATATTTGTGTAATATGTTTATTTTGCATTTATATATTATTAATTAAAATATATTAGCATAAATATTGGGCCAAATTCCAGGCAACAACGCTACGATTTTGCTATCTGAGACAAAAAAAAACAGGACAATGCAAGTTTTTATTTATTTATTATATTGTTATATTATATGATAAAAATGTAATTTGAAATAAATATATAAACAAAGTTATATATAAGCATTTATTTATATTCATTTATTTATATTATATTATTATTAAAATGTATATCTAGACTGGGCTTCAGACTTCATTCAATCAGGGACGATGCTCATTTTCTATTATAGTCTTTGTAAGTATTGCATCAAGCAGATGAGGTGCTGAACTCATGGTTGATCCCACGTGCGTTTATCTCACCCATATTACTCTATTAGGCCGGTAATAGGAAGCTAGTAAAGACTCCAGCATCTAGGAATCTCTCCACTTGGGTGTAAATTACAGAGCCGCCTGGGGTGTTCTCTACCCTCTCTCACTGGCACCTTTCCTCGTTTCATCTGCACACACACATGCACACGTACGAGACAATGACTATTAACCGACACACCTGGGTTCTGGGCCCCACAATCTTCTTAATATCTTTTAAATCTTCACATAAGGTATGCCTTCCATAGGGCTTACAATACCATTTGCTCTAATAAACTCTTTTGGCAGAGGTGCATGCAAGCTGCTTCCGTGGCCCCAGGAGAGAGGAACGTAACACGGAGGGTGAGGCATCCCAAAATATGAGGATAAATCGCAGGTAATCCTGCAGGACCGGCGCCCTGGTAATCAACACTCTTCCAACTGGAAACATTTTACAATTCTTCATCTTAATTTAACTTCTCTATTTTTTTCTGCCGTTCCTTTACCTGGTAATTCTTAGCAGCGGGTGCAATCATTTGCACTGGCGTTTGAAAGGAGAGGCTGTGGAAACGCGAAATGGAGAGCTTTTAAAAGGGGGGAGGGGGGCGATAAGCAAATCAAATTAATGACAATGAGTGTTTGTGGAGAGAAGGCAGGCAGAGAGCTTGTTTGAGCCCATCGTGCGTGCCATGTTAAACACTTCACTCGCCGTGGAGGGGCTAATCCAGTCTCCGACAGCTAGCTGATTATACGAATAAACTACACACGCTTGCTGCGGAGAGAAAGGAGCATCCCTCGTTAACGTTCAAGCTCACTCCAACAAGGAAGTAATTAAGACGCCACCCCTTCCCCCCTGCAAACCAAAAAAAGGAGGAATGATTTTAAGTGTTGTCTAATAGACCGGCTTGAAGGTGTTTATTTTACATTGTTTCGGTGCAGAAGTCATTATGCGTCTGAAGAAGGGCTTACAGGGAGCTAAACGTGGTGCGGCGAGGCGAGTTTGCTGTTGTTGAGTAAAGTCAGATGGCTCGGGGCTCGCCTGCGAAACTCGTTCTGCGATGCGCTCCAGAGTTGCAGGAGCATATGAACTGTCGCTTGTTGTTTTAAATAATAGATTGCTTCCCCTAATTTCCTGCCTGATATTTTTGGCAGAGTCAAGAGTCTTTTGGATGGGCAGCATCTGTCAGACCTCGGCGCAGGCCAAGAAAACATTCCCCACCCGAGCTGTAAGAGAAAAAAAGCTTGTGTTAAGCTTGAATATTGAGACAGTCGGCTCTGCAGGTTATGTGCACTTCATGAGGCTGATGAAACAGAACTTTTCATAGATTTCAAGAAGTTTCCAGTCCTCTTTGAGTACGTTTCTCATTGGTTTTAGTTTTGAGTGGAGCACGCATGCTATTGAGGGTTAAGTCGTTTAACAGTGATTACAGTGGAGTGATATTTGATTATTATCTCCTGAAACAGCAACTCCTCCGGCTTTCTGTTCTCTTAACAATAGTTTAATTGTTAGTTTGGACACCCACTCAATAGACAGAAATGAAGAGCAGTAATGGAAAAGAATTATGGGGAATGGTATAAAATGAATACATTTATAAAAGCACCTGCATGTCTATTTTTTTGTATTCAATATATTTTGATTAGCCACGAGAGCGTCTTTACCGTGACCCGTTCAGTCAATAACACGTGTTGGGATTTGTAAAGCACCTTCACAGAGCGTTATTTATGAGTTTGATCATTTTCTGACGACCACTTTGCCCTCGTGCTATAGTGTGAAATGAAGCTCAGATAAAAGTGGTTTCTCTGTGTGTAACAGTTTTTCATGCAGAATATTGTTTTTATATTTACAACAGTGAAATTAGGTCTAAAACTTAGTTTATAAATATTAAGAATGTGTAGTGTGCTGTGTACAGTATAAGATAGATAGATGGATGTATGTTATTATATATTTAAAGTTCAAATTAAACTACACATTGTCGTATAAGAAACTAGTTGCATTTTTAAGTGTTTTGAAAGTGCAGTTTTATAATTAAAATGTTAAAATTATATTTTGATATAACTATTTTTATTATATAAATGTAATATATTTTTAACATTTATACTAAACATATCATATAAGCAAGCAGTATGATTGATTTTTTTTAAATTATTTATTCTTTTTTTTTTTATTGTTTCTATTATTTATTTTGCAGTTCGCTGTTTTCAATTTGTTCCTTCTCTCTCTTCCCCACACCCATCTCCCTTAAAGAATCAGCTAAATGGCTGTTCCTTGCATAGTTGTGCTTTTTTTTGGATGACATTTCATAAGCAAAACATAAGCATAGCAACAAAAACATTAGTACGTTTTGTTGTTTGCATTAGATGCTTTAGTTTCCATGACTTGTTTTTCTGTCTATTTGGTCAATGTATCGTATTATTTGTACAGATTTCTGTTCTCGGGTCATTTTGAGTCTTCTTGAGCCTGTTCAGTGAGTGAGTGATTCAGAGTGTCTGATGAAGTAATGTTGGTGTGTGTTTGAGCGCAGTCTGATCAAATAGATGCAGTAAAACATAGCGTCGCTCCCGAATAGCGGTGCATAAAACACTGATGCGCGTGATTGTGTCTTTGCACGCACGAAGCTTCAGTAAAGACAGACACCCTCCGTTTCCTCTCTGGCCAGAGGCTAACGTCCCACCCCCTTGGCCCCGCTAGGGCCAGAATTCCTCCACGAGTGTGTGTGTGTGTGCGAGTGAGCCACGCTGGGATTGCTTCAGACAAAGGTGGCACACTTGCCAGCTGCATCCCTATACCACCTAAAGCGACACATTTGTTCCCCTTCCTCTCTGCCTCGTCGGTCCACCAGGGTGGCGTCGGCCCCAGCGCTGGAGTGGGGCCCTCAGGAGACTGGAGAGTGAATAAAGAAAACATTTTTCATGCTTTTTTCCACCTAATGCCTTTTCCAAAAAATACAAAATATTGTGGGCTTCCGACACAGAAGGTAAGGTTTACGAAATTCTGAACGCTTGTTTTGTAGAGGCTTGTTGTTGGTACCCGATTCTTCTCTCTCTTTTCCCCCTCATCTCCCTTTAAAAATCAGCAAATCCATTCGTTAAACAGCTGCACCTCTGTACTGAACAGATAACAACCTGGGCCAGCCCGGCTCTGCAGCGAGTCAAGGCTGATAGGCCCAAATCTCTGGCCTTTTTTTTAAATGCTAATGACGGAGGAACACATCCCAAGCCAAAAGCGCTCTTGTAGATCTGTCAATTGCTATTTTGACAGATATTTGCTTGTAAGTACACACAACACTTGTTCCCGTGTCTTATCTACGGCGCTGCAGAACACTGACCTACATTGCATCAAGCACAATATGATGCACAAACCCGTGCTGCTCAATACCATTTTTCATTTTCACCTTAAAAAGCAGATGGAGCTCAATGAAATGGCTCAAAATCCAATAAACAGAAGGTATTCTCTCCCAAATAAGAAGTGTGTCATTTAAAAAAAAAGGAGAATCTCTCTCATCTGAAAGCATTTGAATGCCTTCTCAAGGGTTTGTGCGTTAGCACTTGCTGGTGACGAGTAAATATTGAACATAAAGATGCAGCTGCTCCATTTCTCTCTCACTTACACACATATACGTGTATGGCAGAGGAAGGAAGTAACTCGCAGATTTAAGCCAATTTGTGTTTTTTATCACTTTGGCTTTTGCCATCAGATCCCTGTTTGGTTTTTGAATTGTGTATTGTTTGTAAATGAACGCAAATCAGTTACACCCCCACCGCGAGGAACGAGTGTTGTTTTTATATAGAAACGTGTACAGTTTCCACTTAACTACTATACTATATAACTACAGTACTATATAGATAGATAGATAGATATATTATATATATATATATTATGGGGTCTTGCATGGCATGTAAAAAAAAACTAAACATTTAAAAAAAAAATAACATTAAGTATTTATTTTTATCTTAAGGCCATATTTAGAATTTGTTTTTCGAAGCTGGGAGCTTTTTATTTGGAAGCTTTTAGTTTTTTGGGCAATATATTGAAATATTTAATTATTTAATGTAATTTTTTATAGAGGCCGTGCGATAGCTTTGTTTTGTCAGGATATTATAATTTTTAGTTCTTGAATATTGGTAAGTTTTGTTTATTTAGAGGCCATGTATTTATTTTTTGGTCTTGTTTTTCCAAATATTGCAATATTTAACTTTTTAATGATACTTTTTGTTTAAAGGCCAAACATTACTTATTGTTGCATGGCCTTGTCTTTTGTAGAGCTAACTATGTTGAGGTCCCCAAAAAATCAACAGATGCCAAAAAATATTGCATGGCCTTCTTAGGCTTTCGTACGTTTGGAAACAGCCATTGATTTTGCAATTGTATTTTGTGTTGCTATGAATTTTGAAATTCGTGAATTTTGAAGTTGTTCTCCAAACAACTTCAGCACTGAGTATTTACGCACAAGGTTCATCCCAGCTTCAGTTCCATACTGAAAATCAATGTACTCTTTGAGGAACCATTGGTTACAGCTGAAACACCACTAAAGATCTCACTCTCTTTGTTTCAAATGAAACATGGGAATCTTTAATGGATTTTCCCATCTCTAACTGTAAGAACGTAGAGGGAAAATATCCAGCCTTTGAATAATGCGCAAGGTAAAGAAAAACATGAAACTAGCCCTTGAGAAAGAGGGTTGAGGAGAGTAAACATTTTGTTCCCGCAAACAGCTCGATGCCAATCAGCGATTAATGAGGTGTAGTTGAAAAGCAGCGAATGAGGGAAGTTAAACTGAGCTGAATTAAGGAGTAATATCATCCTTCACGCAGGTGCTCGCCGAACGAATAACTGCTTTAATTACTGTTATTCAATCACTGCCTTTTTTTCGTCCTCCACCCCCCTTTCTCTCCCTCCATCTCTGCTATGGCATTATCGTTTTTTCTTGTCAATTCACAAACGTCTGTCGCAAGACAAACGTGTGCATGGCTGCTGGCGGTGCCCGGCCATATGTGACCTAAAAACACTTCCTCAGCGAGCACGCATTGTTCAGAGCTGTGAGGAAATGCACCTCCAGTCAGTCTTCAAACTCAGTAAGCTGTTATCTCGGTTTCGCGTTATCTGGCGGAGGAGCGCGGCTTGCCCTTTGATGGGCGCATCTGCACGTGATATGTGCTCACCATGCAGAGGGTGGAGGCGGGCGGGAGAAACGAACACCTGCTACTGTATTCAGCTCCACAATGGGGATCATTTAGTTTAAGACACGTTTGTTCTGTCGGGGACAAGAGGAGGGGTGAAACTCTGTCGCCTCCAACAGGTTGGACGACCCTGGACGCTAGCAGGGCGTGAAGATGCTTCTGCTAGTCAAATGAGAGCCTGTGAAAGAGCACAGCATGACTCTCTATCTGTCTGTCTACCCCTCTACCTGTCTGTCTGTCTTTAATTATCTCCCTTTATCTATTTGTCTGATTGGATGTCTGTTTTTTGTTTTGTTTTTATCTATCTGTCTGTCTGTTTTCTTAGTTGTGTCTGTCTGCCTGTCTATATATCTGTCCATCTATCTATCTATCTATCTGTCTGTCTTTATATATATATATATATATATGTCGGTCTATCGGTCTGTCCACTCTATATCTGTTTTTATTGGTCTGTCTGTTTTCTTAGCTGTGTCTCTGTCTATATATCTGCCTGTCTGTCTCTGTCTCTCCTTTTGTATATCTGTCTGTCTGTTGTCCCTTTGGTCTTTCTGTCTGTATATATGTCTGTCTGTCTGTTTCTCTATCTGTCTATCTGTATCTGTCTGTTTACTGTGTCTGTCTGTACTCTGTCTACATATCTATCTGTCTGTATATTCAGTCTGTCTGTCTGTATACAGACAGTCTGTCTTCTCTGTCCATTTGTCTGTCTATACTCTCTGTTTGTTTATATTTCTTTCTGTCTACACTGTTATGTATCTGTCTGTCTTCTCTGTCTGTACATCTGTGTTATCTATGCCTGCTCTGTCTATTTGACTGTCAATCTATCTATCTACTCTTTCTATCTGTCGGTCTCCTATTTTTGTCTGTCTATAAGTCTACTGGATCTATGTTTGTCTACGCGGATGCTCTCTATGTTTTCTCTATCTGTCTGTCTGTCTTTATGTCTGTTTTACTGCATCTATGTGTCTGTCTGTCTGTCTGTCTGTGTCTGTCTGTCTGTCTGTCTACTGCATCTATGTGTCTGTCTACTGCATCTATGTGTCTGTCTGTCTGACTACTGAATCTATGTGTCTGACTGTCTGTCTACTGCATCTATGTGTCTGTCTGTCTGATTACTGCATCTATGTGTGTGTCTGACTATCTGTCTCTCTGTCTGTCTGTTTACTGTATCTATGTGTCTGTCTGCCTGTCTACTGCATCTATGTGTCTGTCTGTCTGATTACTGAATCTATGTGTCTGTCTGTCTGATTACTGAATCTATGTGTGTGTCTGTCTGTGTCTGTCTGTCTGTCTGACTGTCTGTCTCTCTGTCTGTCTGGTTACTGCATCTATGTGTCTGTCTGCCTGTCTACTGCATCTATGTGTCTGACTGTCTGTCTACTGCATCTATGTGTCTGTCTGTCTGTCTGTCTGTCTGTCTGATTACTGCATCTATGTGTCTGTCTGCCTGTCTACTGCATCTATGTGTCTGACTGTCTGTCTACTGCATCTATGTGTCTGTCTGACTGACTGACTGACTGACTGTCTGTCTGTCTGTCTGATTACTGCATCTATGTGTGTGTCTGACTGTCTGTCTGTCTGATTACTGCATCTATGTGTGTGTCTGACTGTCTGTCTCTCTGTCTGTCTGGTTACTGCATCTATGTGTCTGTCTGCCTGTCTACTGCATCTATGTGTCTGACTGTCTGTCTACTGCATCTATGTGACTGTCTGTCTGTCTGTCTGTCTGTCTGTCTGTCTGTCTGTCTGTCTGTCTCTCTGTCTGTTTGATTACTGCATCTATGTGTGTGTCTGTCTGACTGTCTGTCTGTCTGTCTGTCTGTCTGATTACTGCATCTATGTGTGTGTCTGACTGTCTGTCTGTCTGGTTACTGCATCTATTGTGTCTGTCGTCTGTCTGTCTGTCTGTCTGATTACTGCATCTATGTGTGTGTGTGTGTCTGTCTGTCTGTCTGATTACTGCATCTGTGTGTGTGTGTGTCTGTCTGTCTGTCTGATTACTGCATCTATGTGTGTGTGTGTCTGACTGTCTGTCTGTCTGTCTGGTTACTGTATCTATGTGTCTGACTGTCTGTCTCTCTGTCTGTCTGATTACTTCATCTATGTGTCTGAATTTCTTCTGTGTTTGGCTGTCTTCTGTGTCTATCTGTATATTTTTCTGTCTGTTTATCCATCTGACTCTGTCTACCTACCTACCTGTCGTTCTTACCATCTCTTCCTCTCTTTCAGCAGTAAAGTACTGTAGTTCTCTCTCAGTAATGTACAAGGCACTCAAAGGTGATAAATCACTTTGCAGAATGTGCTGTATATTCAGTGTTCTGTGAGGTCAGGTGACTCTGAGATGTTTGAGGAGTGAGGTCATGATGTTTAGCAGCGTGCGACTTGAGTCGATTAACACTAAACAAACGAGGTGCCTGTGTAAGAATGAGTCTCTCAGGAGCCGAGCGCTGACAGGCCCCAGCTCCCGCGGGAGAGCTGATAGAGATGTTATTACATGGCAGAGGAGCTTCCCTGACGCTTTCAGCTCCTGTTATATAATATCTGAGCATGCTGAGTATTACATGTTATATGCCAAGCATATGCTGTGAAAATCATGTCACTCAAATATATCACTTTTATTTTTTCTGTTGCATATACAGTGAGGTCCAAAACTTTGATAAGTGTATGTATATATATATATATATATATATATATATATATATATATTAGTGGTGGGCCGTTATCGGCGTTAACGTGCTGCGTTAACGTGAGACTCTTATCGGCGATAAAAAAAATATCGCCGTTAATCTATTCTCAAAGTTGGGTTGGGAGCTGGGTCTATACTACGCAAGCTATGATGACTTTCACCCTGATATTTTAGCGCGGATGTATACCTAGCCGAATTGCACTGTAGGGGGCGAGAACGAGTCTTCGAACTAGAGGCTCGCAGTCCGTGATGGACAGATTGTTAACGGCTGGTCTGTGTGGACATCCAAACGCTCACCTATCATTCATCAACCTCAAATATGGCTTTTCATCTGAAAGATGTATGTAGTAGCAACTTTACATGGCCGCTCAATATGATGTTAACCTAGAGAAATGTGCGCTATTGAAGTGTTTGTGTGGAAGCGCGTTTGCTGCAAGACAGGCTCCGGTGCGTTCACTTGCTCTTTTAAAATCTCCGTCATTTTTGGTCATACAGATAAAAGTAGCCTAATACATCTTTCGAATCTGTAAAGACTCTACGTTTATTTGTGTGCACTCAGAATAACAACGAAACGTTGCGCTTTTAAGCAAACAGGATGCGCTTTAGGTCTCATGTGAACTTGAGCGAGAAACTTAGAAACTCCGTCTTTGAAAAATATATCTATAGAGAGTGAAATGTCAAAAAAAAAAAAAATAGAAGACGTGTGTGTTAGCATGGATGATTTACATGAAATTTAATCTGTGCAACACAGTGCATAATAAGATGGCTTTCAGTTCAATATAATAACAAAAAACGACATTTTGGGCTTACTTTTAGTCATTATTTGGGTAGCACACATATTCTGAATGCCTTCGGCAGAATTCAAATGAGCCATTTTAATCTAGATTAATCTAGATTAATTCCAAAATTAATCTAGATTAATCTAGATTAAAAAAATTAATCTATGCCCACCTCTAATATATATATATATATATATATATATATATATATATATATATATATATATATATATATATATATATATATATATATATATATATATATATATATATATATATATATATGTATGTGTATGTTCCAATTTACCCATTTATATGTACATACATATATATATATATATGTATGTATATGTGTGTATTACAGAATACAAAACAATGCATTTGTTTTTTCTTTAGTACTGCCTAAGCTATTTCACATGACAGGTATTTGCATATATTTCTCAAGCCAAAATAATAAATGAATGTATTCTAATTAGGCGGTTTGAACGTTTCCATACCATTGGTTCTTCTGATGGTGTGACTTTATCAATGATCAGCTGCTGAGTGTTTTGTGATAGTTGTGCATGAGTACCTGCTTTGTCCTGACTAGTGAAGCTTACATTTACAGTACGTTTATGCATTCGCCAGACACTTTTATCCAGAGCAACTCGTGTTGCGTTCAAGGTATGAATGTTGTCACATTTGAGCTCTTCCCAGTAGTGGCTGTATGATGTGATCCAGTTTTTGGATGATTGTGTAAATTGCTATTATTTTGTCTTCTGGGAAATATGTGAACATCTTACTGCCCTTCAGAAGCTACAAGATATTTACATATTTCCCTGATAAGATATTTCTCATATTTCCAACTCCTTTTAGAGCCATTAAAAAGTGATTTGTTGCACCTTTGAATATCTGTATGGTGTTTCTCGTTTTCTCTCCCTGTCACAAACACTTATGTCTCCAGGGCCGAGCTGAGACAATGCAACCTTACGGCTACCCCCCTTGGACCACCAATACTCTCCTCCCAATGTTACAATCACAAATGTTGGTGCTTATGTCTTAACAATGTACTTACAACTCCAAAACACACACACACACACACACACACACACACACACACACACACACACACACACACACCTGTGATGCACGCAGACACCCACACACACTCGTACATAGACATGATCTGAAAACAAAGCCCTTCCATAGCGAGTGTCACTGCCATCCGCTTTTGTTTGCCTGTCTTCACAGAAACATTTTCATTCAGAAAAGACTATTGTTTTGCTGTTGTTTTCTGGAAATTCAGAGTAGCAATTTGTTCATCTCACCATTGAAGGTTTATGCTAGTATGCATTTTTGCAGCAGTTTCCGTTTTTCCCTGTAAGTCTCTTTTGTCTAACCAGATTAAATGATTTTTGAAACAAAGTTGGATCCTTGAAATCAGAATATGAGTTGTTGTAGTTTGTAACGCCACTGAAAGCGTCATGCCCATACATTATAAAAAGTTCATGCCAAATTCATTGCATGCTTGCTGAAATAGAGAACAATGCCAGATGTAGTGCTCGTTTCTGTTTACATATGTTGAGTCTGTCTGTTTTCTCCCACACTGGAAGACACTGGCTATGATCGGAATGGCATACTAGTTATAATATAACTGCAGTATGCGTTCTGTTTGCAGTATGTGAATTGTCTGAAATGCCGGGATGACATACTACATTTACCAACATGTGCAGCAGAGAATACAGTACATCCCACAATGCAATGCACTTGACTCCATTTTCCTTAAGTGATATCAACCACAATTTTAAATCTCCTTCTTGACTCATTATTTAGATGGATTTCCAAAAGTAATTTTTTTTTTCTACACAAGATTTGATTAAAACAAAATGATATGTTGTAAGAAAAATCTGTAATAAGACAGAAAATGTACTGGTAGTTTTCTGCCGGAAAATTAGCTGTTAATTTATGGACAGCTACTTTAACTCTAAAACCCACACAATGTAATGCATACTTTAAAATACTCGTAAAACACCTGTGAATATGATATTAACTTCATGTTATAACGGTATATTGGGCCCTATTTTTGTTTTGAATGTCTTGAATGTCATTGAACTGGACTGCTAAATAAAAATATTTTTATACAAGATAGGATTAGATTCAATTGATAAAGTCACTCCAATGCAAAAATATATATATATAAATTATAAACAGTTAAATCAAGAAACATTTACTTGATTATAAATTGAAAATACGAGGCTTTGTTTTCTGAGAAACGGAACAAAATTTAGTTTATACTTACAAAAAGACCAAATATTTTTCTTTGGGGTATGAAAACTTATTTTTCCCTTTGAATTAGGTCCATTTTTATCAGCCCATTTGCATTTTTCTGTTTTAACCAAACTCACTTCATTTTCTAATTTTCTCTTTGTTGTGTTGTGACAGCAATAGCTTTGTTTCCATCCACATGCTTTGGCAAATTTAGGGAAATTGCATGCAAATGCTGGATGGAAACGTACAGATTATTTCTGTTTTGGATCAGTTTACCTGGAAGAAGTGATGGTTTTGTTCTCTTGAACACTGGACAGAAAATGTTTTGCAATAATCTTTTTTTTTTTTGCATACATTTTCAACTTTGCTGAAACATTGCTAATGTAGCATAATATCTGAAATGCTTATCCATGCATAATGAATCCTGTTTCAACATTTTAAAATTTCGGTAAGTGTAAGATCTCCTCTGCTGGCCCCAGTGTTCACTTCGGTCATGTTGGCACTAATTTACACCTGTGCAACATTTGAATAATGAAGTGCATGGGTAACTGCTAAATGCATTCTTAACTATCTGCAAAGACGCGTATCGCAGCGTCTTATGCCCACATTGTTTCTCTTAAGCGTTATGATTAAAATGGTGTAATAGCTCCACTGGAGCTCATTGGTTTGTCAGCGGTGGGTTCCTCGGTGCGCTGTACATCTCTGAACTCCTCGCAAGCGGTAATGCACCATCCGACAGCGTGATGGAGAGGTGGGTGTCATTACCGTATGTTTAAACAGCCGAGAGAGGCGGCTATCATTTAGTCGAACGAGCTCTCTGTGTGTCTGATGAGATGAGATGGAGAAACCCAAGGAGAGAAAGAGACATTTCAGAGGAATTCATTGACAGCAAATAACGTCATTTAATCAAGAGCGGTGGCACTTGTTTACCTTCCTCTCTCTCTGCGGCCGGTGTGCACTGTATTATATGAAGAAATAATCGCATCCCGATGGAGAATAAATATGGTTTCTGTATATTTGAAATCAGCAGCAACGTTTATCAGCTTGGCGTGAAATCGCAAGTGTATGAAGTTCTAATAGACTATTGGGTGCCAGTTAAAGATGGCAGCGTTCAGGACACTTGTTTGAAACACTACAACTATGTTTGCAGTAACATACTAACATACTGCTTTTTCTGCAGTATGTACTGTAGTATTTGGCTGTGCACAGTATGGAAATATTATGTAATCATAGAATAACTGAACCTACTACTGTTTGCCAAAAGCTGCTGCATGTGGAGGAGGCTGACTTTGAAATATCACACTGGCATACTTCTATAAACATTTTACTATATCTTATTATGGAAGAGATAATGTAGGCTAATATTTCAAATGGGCAGATATTACTGTGTGGAGTATTGCATCCCACACTGAAGAAACAGTTTCACTCAGAAATTGCAAGTAAATTTCACAAAACAATTACAAAGAAATGGCAAGTTTTTAAATAGAAAAACTACAATATTATTTTGCAGATTAACCCATATGTAATATCAGCCATAACTAATGGCATCTCTTTTCCGGTCTATTACAGTATGTGATCAGATTGTCAAAAGGTTAGACATTTTTACACAAAAATTCTTTATTTTTTTTTAATATATAATATTTGAAATATAACTTTTTTTTTCTTGAAGATGACTTCAGAATTGTAATTAAATTGTAATTATTTTTATTGATTATTTTTGCCCATTCCATTTGGACATTATTTTAAATTGGTAAATAAAATCATATTTTCATGATTTAGCGTGATAAAGTGTCTTGTTCATTTATATACAGGTGCATCTCAATAAATTAGAATGTCGTGGAAAAGTTCATTTATTTCAGTAATTCAACTCAAATTGTGAAACTCGTGTATTAAATAAATTCAATGCACACAGACTGAAGTTGAGATAGTGAATTGGTGGGTTTTTGTTAAATGTGAGCCAAAATCATCACAATTAAAAGAACCAAAGACTTAAACTACTTCAGTCTGTGTGCATTGAATTTATTTAATACACGAGTTTCACAATTTGAGTTGAATTACTGAAATAAATGAACTTTTCCACAACATTCTAATTTATTGAGATGCACCTTTAAACATTTTACTTATTAGTATATGATACATGTTGGTTTACTCTGATAACATGTCAGATGGAACTTCTTTCCTCCTCACACTAACAGTGAGTATATTTCATTTACAAAAGTTTATCAGTACATGCAACAGTCTTGATAAAAACAGTTCTACAGTCTGATGTCTTACGCTTGACAACAGGAACTGTCACTCTTCCATGGAGATGTCGATTTTGACCCGGTCAACCAAATGCTTTCCAGCTTCACATCCCATGTTACTTCTATATTCTGTTCAGAGTTCCAAGTAAAACAGCATATTTAAGTATGTATAGGATATGACTGGGAAAAATGTCAATTAACCTGAATTCACCCCTATACATATATACACTGCATATATAGTTATCTCTAGTTATAAAGTATTTTAATATTCATGTCTATTCTCTTAGGTTCCCTTATGAACATATCTGTGCTGTGTTTCTCGGCATCAAACGTGATGGTAAACGTCAAGCATTCTGTCTCTTCTCTATAAACTCTGCAGAAACATTTAGTATAATGCTTTTAAACTCAACATTTTCATGTCTTGCATAATTTAAGGCTTTCTGGCTATAGACAGAGAATTATTAAAGTCTGAAGCGCTGTGGTTTGAACACATGAGCGACTTCACTTCGAGTGGCCTCTTGTGTTCAAAGGTCTGCGGTGGCGAATGATTGCCGCCGCCGTGACAGCCGTGGTGGCTAATGGAGGAAAGTGGAATAGACAAAACTTGGGTCCTCCTTTACTCGACACAAACCAATAATGAGTTTCTAATGTTTACTAAGCAATCCCCAGGGGCGACAGCCTTCACTAAATAAATTCATGCATTTAGAAAATGCATCTGTAATAGACGGCAAACTGAATTTTAAAACATGGCCCATATGTTAATGTTCCTTAATGCAGGAAGTTTAAAGGAGTGAGATTTGTTTGAAGAGGAAGATGCATCGTAATCGCAGAATGAAGAATCCGGTTTGCTTTGGCAAATTGGGTGAAAAACCACACGGAGCGAGGCGAGAAACGCCCGCGAGTTCTGCACGGCTCCATTAATTAGCGATCTGTGGCCACGAACTTAATTATACCATGTCAAATAACACTCTCTCCATTTTAAAAAGTGAAAAAAAGAAAAACACTTGTTACCAAAACACATTCTCGAGTGGGATTGTTTGCACTTAATTTGTTTAGATTCTATTGCAGCGCATTTACAGCCTTTCACTATGTTGTTTAACAAGATTGCAGCCTTTCCTCCTGTTCTGTTGTGCTCAGTCCTTCTAGAGATGGCGGAGATGCATCCACAGGCGGCCCAATAAACTGTTCAAACTGAAGAATCTACTGTGGCTTTGGGAAATAACATTTTCAATTTGCACAACCATTGGAGAGCTGTTTTCAACCCCGTCTCTGGCCCTTCTGAGACATCAGGTGATGCTTTTCTAGGCAGTGCTTTTAAATTATGAATATTTTGCTATTAGATTTAGAAGAGAAGAGTAAAATGTACTAACTCAGATGTCCGGATAATATCATCTAGTTAAATGTAACAGCAGGCCAACAAAGTGCAGCTTTCTGACATACACTTACTTTTCTTGTCATTATGTGTGTTCTACAGGTCTGTCTGCATTTATCAGAAATGATCATCGGGTAATAACTCAGGAATGAATACAGGGGTTCAAGGTACGTGTGTTTAGTGTCAGTTAACCCATACTGGTGGATGCCATATCTTCATCTTTGTGTGTTGTCAGCTGTACAAAAGCAATTTAGCAGAATAACAGAACATTCATTCATACTTTCGTTTGTGCATTCATTCGTTCATTACTTGTGGAAGACTTTTGAATGCATGAAATTTAAATGAATGCATAAATTCTATTTGTTTCTGTTGTCACAGTAACTTAAGCGTTCTCTGTTTTCATCCCTTCAAAAAGTATTAAAAAAAAATATTTATTTGCAATTTTTCATTTTCATGTTATATATAGTTAATGTTTTACTTGAACCTTTATTTATCTATTTGTTCATTCATATCAGAAGATTCTTAAATGCATACAATTTAAGAAATACTATTTGTAAGCAACACATATTTTTCTTACATTTTTCCTTTGCACTTTTTCATTTTCATTTTATAATTGATTTCCCACAAACCCCAGTCAGTCAGTCATATATTATTTGTTAGCTACACATACATGCAGTAACGGACAGAGGAAGCGTACAGATCCATATGCAGAGCTTTATTAATAGACATGTTCATGAAACCGGCATGGGTCGGCAACAAAACGGGTATAGCATAGGCAAAGCAAGAGTAATTAAAGACAGACGTGATTAGCTTCCGACGAACAATATCCAAATATCCAAAAGGGCACGGCAAGGTGCGAGGCGAGGTGCAAATGTAATCTGAGACATCAAGGCAGAGAGAAATCCAAGACCGTCTATAAACTTCAGGACAGGCAGAGATCAGACAAGACGATATAACAGGCAAGGATCAAGACACGGGTGAACAGACTATGAACAAGGCTAAACTAGACTGAGGAAACTCGGAACGGCTCCGTAAAGTAGCTATCGCTGACACAGTGATACATACTAAACAATACTTGGCAGTTTGAGAAGGATCTGAGTGGGTGTTATATTGTGTGTGTGAGAGAGATTGGTCACAGCTGTGTGTAATCAGTGCAATGGATGATGGGAAACGCAGTCCAGAGTGACATGCAATAGTCTGTGTAATGTGAAAGTCAGTATAATGGGAGAGCGACCTCGGGTGGCAATCAAACAGAAGGCCACGGACCGGATTCGTGACACATGCATTTTTGTTCCTTGTTTATTTGCAATTTTCCTTTTCATTTTATAGTTTATAGTTTTTGTTTTGCATAAGTTTTTGTTTCACTAGCAGAATTTTTTGTATTTCTGCAGTGAAAGACTCTTGAATGCATGAAATACATTTTTTTGTGAGTGAATAAATCTTACATTTTTTGTCTTTTGACGCAGTTCATGATAGTTGCTAATGAAGGCTTTTTGCTATTTAAACACACCTGGCCTGATTTCCTGCTTCGTTTGGATTGGAAATACATAAATATGAGCTTTTTATGTCATACTGCTCACGTTGACTTCGAGATTGTTTAAAAAAAAAAAAACGGTTCACCCAAATGTCCACATTAACTCATGTTGGTCCAACCTGTTATTGAAAAAATAGATACGTTAAGACATATAAACAGCATAGAAGCATCACAAAAACGAGTGTGTATGTGTGTGTAAAAAACTACTCACTTATTTATAATCTCCTCTGCTGTAGCTCACACAAAAACAGTGATGTTTAACCCAGCAGCTCAAACTCTCTCTCTAACATTATCTTTTGTATTTTGTAGAAGAATGAAAATCATACAGGTTTAGAATGACACAAGGGTGAGAAAACAAAAACAACATTTTTACTTTAGGGGAACAAGCTCTTTTTAAAGGCAGTTTCATTCTCCCATTTTCTAATTTAACTAAATCAAATCGACTAATTGAAAAAGGTAAATGGCTAAATGAATATAATTTATTATTTTACATGACCTATTGTTTCACCAGTGAGTCATCAAGCTACTTTTAATCCTTTAGCCTGACTTAGCTTGAGTACTTTTAATTAGGCCTAATTAATGCACTAATTTATTCATTTATTTTGTGAGTATCAAACATATTGAAGTGTGAGATCTTGATTTGCAGTTTACACCAGTGCTCTCTCCAGTGCACTTTTTTTGGTAAATGTATGTTATTTCTTCTTATGATATGATACATTGGTCATGAGTGCATGACTTATGCTGCAGCACTTTCCACAAGTAAGCCTATTTTAGTGCCCTATTACGTTTAAAACAACATTCAATTATCAAATCCTATGTTTTTGTGAGAATATTGACATTTATGTGAACTATTATCTTACACATCATATGCATGTTTATTTTATTCCATTATGGCATTTTTCTGAACTTGTCAACAAAACAGTAGATTTTTTTTTGTTTGGTCTCATTTCGGTTGTCTGTTTCTAAATGTACATTTTTTTGTGATATTTATCATCAGAAAATATTATTAGAAAATGAATACAAAAGGAAAATCACAAAAATCAGGGTTTTAGTTTGTATACATGTCCTGGATTTTGCAGGGATGGAAATGCCATAGAAAATAAAACAGCATTTAGTTTGACCTCCTGAATAATTGTTATTATTTTTCTAAACATTTAAGCACTTTCTTTGCTAAATGTATTGAAAAGGGTACAGAAAGATCTAAAAATCTATAATTTGTTTTTCAGTCCCTATTGAAAGTGCAGCTCTAGACCAGAAACCCACACACGTATTTAGTTTTTATGGTCTTGGATTGTTTTGCTCCTTTTTAAAGTGCGATCAGAGAAAAGAAATGTGGGAAGATCAGCAAACACAACATCAGCCGGTAGACGCCATCACGTCCCCCCTCAAAAATCATTCTAAATTCTGTCCTCGCAACATGGCGGAAAACGTTGCAGAGAGAAAAAAAACATCTATTAGTCTAGTAATTGCACTGTGATTAGCAGATGTGAGTGTTTGGCATGGAACGGGCTTTCCTGGAGTTTGGAAGACGTGGAGCTACTGCTGCATCCTGATACAATACAGCAGCCTCGGCAGCCATACATCCTTCATGTCTTCCTCTGTCTCTCCACCCACCCCCATGGGTCTCCTCTCCCATCCATCCATTCGCCTCCTCTGCCTGTCTGGATCTCACCCAGCTGGCTTCATTAGACTCTTCACCATCCCAGATCTGCTGGTTTTGTCTGTTGCACATTTTTTGACTGTTTTATCTTAAGCGCTGTCCATCCTGGAGCCTCATAAATATTTCCCTGGCATTTCTGCATCTGCTCGAACTGGCTGCTAATGAAACAATTCATGTGTCCATTGTACATTTGTTTTTTAATTAATCTTTGTGTCCTGCGTTTATTATTATTATTTTCTCTTGTTTAGGGGGGGCTGCTCATTGTTTGTCGAGTGAACGGAGAAGCGTGAGGTGGATGAAAAGAGGATTTCAGGTTTTTACTTTTTTGAATCATTTCAGCATTCACTTTTTGTTGTTTTCATCATGTTGGACGCAGCACAAATGTTGAGATGATGGGATATTTCAAAGCAGTGTTGACAGATTAGTCTCATTTAACTTTATAAAAATGAACATGCTTATAATAGAGTACAGCAGACCTTTTATAAATATGTTCTGGTCAAGCTCAGGCACTTAACTTTATTTACACGATTACCTATGTTAATTATTAACTATTATGTAAACAGGTTTTTATTATAAGAAAAATATTTTCCAATTTTAAGGCATATGTGATAGGACGTAAATTGCCCCGGGCAAAAGCCCGTGTCGTGGTTTCTCTATAGAAACATTTCAATTATTAATTAATTCCTCTCATATTCACATTATATAACAAAACCGCCATCTTCCCCTCACTTTTCCTTTATTAGCTCACCTTCTGTCATTCTGACAATCTAGTGGACTCTGATATTTAGAAACATATAAAGCAGTTTATAAACAAAGACTGATCATTGATATTTGTTATTAAAAGTCATGTTTCTTTATTAATATCAGGTGTAAGGATGAAGAATGGCACCCAATGGCAACATTACACCACCAACAGGAAACAGCTGTGTTCATGAGATAAGTATATCATTTATTGTTTGCATAAGTTACTCAGACATTCATGTGAATGCCATTCATTCTAAAGAGTAACAGTTAAACATGAAATAAATACAATTATACATGTAAATAAAAAAAATCATAATATTATGTTTTCCTGTTCTTGGAGTATTATCAGTTATTTGTTATTTTTTCAATAAGCATAATTAATTAGTTTCAGAAAAAACATGAAAAACGTTTTTAAAAAGCATGAAATTAAAATAACAAAAAATGTATTATATCACAAATATACTACTATTAATAATAATAAATGCAATATTCTTCTTGTTTTTTTATGCTGTAGTCTTTCAATTATTTGTTATTGCGTCATACAAGCATATAGGTCAAAGCATGAAAAACATAATATAATACTATGTATGTATATGTGTGTATATATATATATATATATGTAATAATAATACGCGAAATAAACAATTAAAATAGGTTTTGCATTAAATTCAAATTTTCTATAAATATGTATACAGCATATTATATTTAAAAAGTATATATAGTCTTTGAATGACTTTAAAAAGTAACATTCAAATTGCAAAAAATATTATATTAGAAAAAAATGATTATTGTTGCAGTCTATCAATTATTTGTTGTTGTGTCAATATGCACAAATAACATTAATTAAAAAAGGCTCTGTATATTATTAGGCACAAAAGCAGAATAATAACAGTTATAGTGCCAACATTGGTTGATCTGTAGTTCATAAGCAGTAAAGCATTCTGGGTACAGGGTAGTGGGCTGGTTGCCGTGGCACCTGACAGTTATGTCGCCCGTGTGTGTGTGTGTGTGTGTGTGTGTGTGTGTGTGTGTGTGTGCATGCGTGCAGAGAATGGCAGCCAGATGGTGGTGGTGGTCTCAGGAGAGGGGAACTGGGGCATAGTTGCCACCGCTGGCATGCGTAGCCCCATCCTGACCTCCCTTTCTCTCAGAGTCTCGAACCGCGTGTCTGACAACGCATGCTTGCGACCTAGGAAGGAAACCGCGTAGATAGATAATGCATTTATGCAGGAGATTTCACCGATAACATGCAATACGCATAAAAACGAAAGCAGACCCACTTAAAACCTCGCAGCTCGTCGTAACGCAAGATTCTGTCATTTCTCATGTGGCAGATCAGCCTGCTGCGTTTGTCAAAAGTGGCATAATGTATAACACTTTGGAAGTGTTGTTCTACATCTTTATTTGCCGGATCACAAAAGCGGGCGAGGTGACAGGATGAATGGGGCGACGTGCACATGATGTAAGGTCCTCGGCAGGCCGCAGCTGCTTTGATTCTTGCATGAGGTTGCTTTGTGAAATGATCTAATCCGATGGGTTATTTATGGAGTGTCATTATTTATTTATTTGATTATTTTGTAAATTATTTATCTATTGAATTATTAATCCATCCTCATGACAAGGCCTGAATTATGCATGACTTAATTTGAGATTATTGCATTCAGATGCCACATTGTTGCAGTGGCGGATCGCGTTCGCACGTCACACGTGGAAATTAAATCACCCTCCCAGGCCATTTTGTCTTCATTTGAAACAGAAGCTGAGACAGGTTGCTGCAAGAACATCAGCCTGTTATCAAAACAAGAGCCACTGCATTTATCTCAATGACAGAGACATGCTCTGACCTTTCGCAGGCCTGATGTGTGTCCCTCTGTATGTACAGGTAACTTAAAGTCTGTGCATTTTTTGTCAGGAGAGGAGAAGGTTTGGCCATCTTCTTTTGCCATAACTACCATCAAAATAATTTGCAACTAAATCCGTTTCATTGGAAGCACGACCTTTGGCATTAACAACATTTAAGGTTTCAACCACCAGTGAAGAATTACTATAGTGTAAAATAATCGTTTCGTTTAGCATCGTCTTTAGCATCTCATTAGCTGTTGTTTGTTGTGTTATATCATTAGCCATTGAAAAACCCACCACTAATTCTGAGCCTACAGTTAGTGGTTTTATATTGATGTTATTATTTAAATCCCAATGGTTTTTCCCCGTATTTAAGCAATTTTCATTTGCAGTGTCAAATATGAGTGTGTACTCATTTCTGCTGTATATTAATTTAATATTAGTGGCTTCATCTTATTTTCAGATAGGTACTCACCATGCTGAATTCATCTTTGCTTCCTTTATACTGTAGTAAGTATGACATGCAAAGTATATGATCAGTAGTAGTTCACTTCTGTAGTTTAATTTCAGAAAGTAATAACAGGAAGTGCATTATACGCATGCTTCCTATTTATACGTATGTCGAATCGTACTTAAGCCTTGTTTTTGAGCATGACACTTTCTGTGAGTTTGGAAGCATTGCTTTCAGACCAAGTGCGCTTTACATGAACTGAATCCCAGACTATTTATTAAATGGGTTTTATATTTGCACCAGAGATCCCTTACAAAGATGGTCAGGGCACAGCTCAGAAAAGCACTTTCATACCAACCAAAAGAATTGAACTCTGAGGTCAAACGAACGCACCAAAAGTGTGAAAATGTCCAAACAAAGGGGCACCGAATGTATTGGTTTAGTATACACTACAGGTCAAACATTTGGAATAATTACGATTTGTACATTACTCTCTTATACTCACCAATACTGCATTTATTTGAATAAAACAGTGAAAAAGTGAATATTTTAGTGCAATTTTAAATGTTTTTGTTTTTGTACATGAACAGATGTTAAAATGTAATTTATTGCTATGATCAAATCTGTATTTTCAGCATCATTACTCCAGTCTTCAGTGTCGCATGATCTTCAGAAAACATTCTAATATATTGATTTGATGCTCAGTTATTATTATTTATTCTTGGTACTCAATTATTAATAACGGAACAGAAAAATATATTTTAAATAGACTGTTTTGTAAAACTGAAAATGTCTTTGCCACTTTTGATCACTTTTTAATGCACATCATTATTGAATATAAATATGAATTATTTTTTTTATCTTTTGAATTTTAAACTTTAAAAAAATTAGTGAATCATGGTTTCCACCAAAAAATATTAAGAAGCATAAATGTCTTCTACATTGATAATAATAGAAATGTTTAAAATGTTACTGTATTTTTGATTAAATAAATGCAGGCTTGGTGAGAAAAGGTTCCTTCTTTTAACAACTTCAAACGTTTGACTTTAGTCTGGTAGATAAGTTTGTATTAAAGACAAAACGACATGAGCTGATGTTTTACAAATGTTAAGATTGCGAAGTTGGAGCGCATGTGCTCTGATAATTCATTTGGACCAGTTAGTTTAGTGTGCTATCAAACCGCTTTTAGTCACTTTTTCAGACTACTTCACTGAGGTTTTTACCAAACAAAGTGTGACAGCATTTCTATTGCTTTGCAATTAACCCGAGAAGGCCCGGAATAATAACCCTGAACCTAAAGCTAATAGAACCACATGGTGTTTGTTTAGTAAGTTGTGTTCGGGTTACCATGTGAAAGGTAAAGGTGAGGCGTTCTGATAACCTGGATCTCAAACTGATTCTGTTATCTGGCTTTCTCCTCCAAAGTTTTGTCACAGCACACCGTCGATTATCATTGTGGATTATTTCAATGCTCTGGTTCTCCAAGGATGCGGTTTCTCTGCTACTTGTGGAGCTGAAGCGTCATGTTTGTTGTCGGCGTGCATCTGTCTCTATACTCGATGCTTAATTCAAAATCGGTGTGTCTGATTTAAAAGCACGACTGCGGGTCCTTCATCAACACTTAGCGCTTGGTTTAAAACTTGCGAGACTGTGCCTTACCTATAAAAAGTGGAGGAAACCGTAAAGCGGGAGACGTATTGTTAAGTGTGCTTCTCTCTTCTCACTCTCGCCGTAATGAAGCATTCATTATGATTATTTTATAGGCCTGAAGTTTTTAAAAACTACAAGACTGCATTACTCTGCATAATGAACAGCTGTTGTGGCAACAAGCACATACATTATGCATAAAAAATTATTTCAATTTTGATTGTAGATGCTGATTTATTGAGACAACTCTAGCTTACTGCCATAATGGAGTTGGGATATGCTTCTGTTGTGTTATTTCCATAATTAATATCAGGAAGCGCATGCTATATGCATGCTTCGTATTTATATGTCGAATCTCACTTGAGCCATAATAAATACGGGCTTGCGTTCCAGCTTAAAACCGAAGTGTGTTAATTATGCATCAGACCACAACCACAAAATAATAAATACATGATCTTTCGTATTTGGTGCGAGTCTTTTAAATACATCCAGAGACAAGCTTTGAGGCTTTTTCACTGCGATGTGCAATGCGCCGTATATACATGCATGTTCTTTTTTGAAGAAAGCGAGAACAAGTGGTGTTACGATGCAGCTCTGTGGGGAAGAACTTGTCATTTGAATGAAAACTGTGAATTGAACTGGCAGTTGACTGTCAGGAGGTTTTGCGAGGCGTAATTGAGATAATATGATCACTGGAAGTTCGTGGAAAGCCGGAGAAGGAGAAGTAATGGCCACGTCGCGATCCTGAGGTCCACGTGCGGTTTTCGACGCATTTTACGGCCACATGGGACGGAGCACAGTAGAATTAATGATTTGAAGACACGTCATTGATAAATAATTTATTCTGGCCCCAAGGATGGTTAGGAGCAGAGTAAAAGACTAATAAATCATTTGTGGCGCTGCTAGTTGTCACTTTCGATTATTTCTGGCTTTGTGATAAACTGCTGCACCTGCCAGCTGCTGTTTTGAGTCAGAGCGGCCAACTTTCCCCAAAAGTAGTCACCCTTTCTTCAACCAGCACTTCCTTCCTGTGTGATGATTCATAGCCGCCGCTTCCAAGCGGCTGACAGTGGAGCTCTACGAGTCCTGTATGAACTAATGTTCCCCAGAGAGTTTCCCAAAAGAGTTTAGGATAAAGTGTGGCATATGGGTACACTTTAAAAGTATATGACCAAACTGGGGGTCTATTATCCCCACAGGACCAAGACAGTCCTGTCAGTCATATGCGCTTAATTGGGTTGTGTTTATAGGTAGGCAATGAAGGGGCTTTTATTAGCGTCTTTATTCCAGCGGAGTATGAAGACTGAAGGATAGGCCCACACAGGATATGCACATATTTTGTGTTCTTTCTATGATTACGGGGAAATGGGGTTTGATTGAAATATGATCAAATGTGTTCAGAGTTCTGGCAATTTTTGAACACTTTTAAAAGCAATTAGATATGTGTCAAATTCTCTAGTCACCTATGGATTGGTATTTGCATGCATAATACTTATTTTTACATATTATTTGTAAAGGTATGAATATAAATAAAAAACAAAATATAAATATAGTTTATTTATTACATTTAAAATGGCATTTAATTTAAATTAATTACATTTACATTTTAGACTGATACAGATTAATAAGAAAAATACTATTTAAGATAATACTATTTTTTAATAAAGTGAGAGTCATGCCTTCTATTTTTCTTACAATATCCTATGACTATCTATGGCCTGGTGTTTAAATACATGGCTGGTTTAAAGTTTAAAACAAATCAAATGTTAATATAGATATAAATATTAAATTATAATAAATTGCAGTATAATATATAATATATGTTAATATTAAATATATTTATTTAATATGAATATATGATATATATTTACATTTCAGTGTTAATTAATATTTAATATAAAAATAGCATTTCATTTAAAGTTATGTAATAAAATACATTTTTAATAAAGGGAGAGTCAAGTATAGATATATTGTAGATGAATATGTGATATATTGAAATACTGTATTGTAGTTTTTTATTGAATTTAAAGCTTTTGAAGATTAAAATAAAAAAAGTAATTCTAAAAAATATTTTTTATTTTTAATATGGCACTTTAATTTCTGTCTGCATTAATCAAGCACCCCTACCGTACATTTAATGTCTTTATGTAGCTTAGCTAGTAGCACCAATAATGCCAATGTCACGAGTTTGATTCCTAGTGAATCCATAGCACCGCAAGCCGCTTTAGATGCGGAAATGTAAACATGACGCCCTTGTTAATCGCACATCTCGAATCATTATTTGCATAAAGCCTTGTTTTTGAGCATCGGTTACTTCTCGCCCTGGGAGATTCACGGCGATAACGAACCCTCGAGCGGCATCCAAACCCCGAGAGTCGTCGTCCTCTGGGACACGGCAGCCCGCTTGAGCACGTGACTCAGATTCTTACTCTCCATGTTTCAAAAGAAAGTGATTCAAATGTTAATTAACTGTTACTTATAGCCGACGACCTCCAGCGCATTTGCCACCTGTGCCGGAATGAGGCGAAATGGCCCTTGAAGCCTGGAAGTGTTGAGCAAACAGTCCTCCGCACAAGGTGCAATCACTGCACGGAGAGACCGGCGTGCCACCGGCGGGAAAAAAAGCCTGCGTCTGCTGTGCGTGGAATCTTATTAGGTAATGACAGAGTAGGAGGTAATCAAGTTGAGATTGTGTCTTTCTCAGAAAGAGGACAAAGGGAAGCACTGGAATGGAGGAGCTCATTCGAAGAGATGAGATGAATGTATAAGCAAATTGAAAGCTGAAAAATGTTCACGTGGATCTCTCTTGAAAAAAACGGCCCTCTTCTCTTCAGCTTTTCTTCGGCCCCCCGAATTAGTTCCTTCAAAACCTGTTAAGGGTTGAAAGGAAATAATATGTTGTGAATTGTCTTCTCTCTGAACTGATTAAGTCAATGCTTATAATCATAGCTCCTTAAAAAACATGTCTAGTGTCAACCCATCTCGCCCTTTTTTTATGAACATATAAATTACACTGATTAACACTGTTGAGCACTGGTATGTATTTTCACTTTTATTTCAATACAACAGATTGCATATTGTAGCGATGTGAAAATATGTTACGAGGTGTAAAAATGTCTTTTTAATTCTGTGCCGCAACAACACGTTGCCATTGTTAACATTCAGAGATGTGTCAGGACGTCCATATTTTGTCACACATTGAAATGAATGCAGCGGCGGTGTGCTTGGCAAGCAGCCCATCGGTGTTTACCACGCCACTGCGACGCCTTTGTTTTTCATTGCTTTGCTTTGTTTTACGGCCCTGTTCGCTTCCAGAGAAAAACTAGCGCCACTTTACCAGATGCCAGTACTAGTTCTCGGCTGAAAAAAGACCGTTTCTGATCCGATTGGGGCCGGCTGGGTTAAAGTGGGTTGATTAAGAAGATGATGTGTATGTAATTTTGTGCATGCTTTAAAACTTTGTCCTATTCTATCTTAAAATGCAGATACACCTAGATATCTGAAGCCTGATTTAAGTTTTAAATAATAGTTTTTTAATCATTAACTATTCAAATATATACTATTAAGCTAAGAATGTTTTTAAGATTTTTTTTTTTATCAAAGATTTTGTATTCAGCAAGGATGTATTACATTGATCAAAAATGACAGTAAGAACATTTTCCAATTTAAAGGTTTATATTTAAAATAAATGTTCTGAAAATAATGCATCGGTTTCCACAAAATATTTTCAGCAAATCAGCATATTAGAATGATTTCTGAAGGATATCGTGACACTGACGACTGGAGTAATAATGCTGAAAATACAGCTTTGCATCAAAATAATAAATTACATTTTAAAATATATTCAAATAGAAAATGCGTATTATAAATTGTAATAATATTTCACTATATTATTGTATTTTTACCCCAGACCCCCTTTTTATAAATAAATAAATAGTATAAATAAAAATGTTAATCTGTTATATAATTTATAAGTATAAAATAATGATAATGTAATATATAATCCTGTGTGGCTCAGTGGTAGAGCATTGCGTCAGCAGCGCAAAAGGTTGTGGGTTCGATTCCCAGGGAACACACATACTAATGAAAATGTATAACCTGAATGCAATTGTAAGTCGCTTTGGATAAAAGCGTCTGCTAAATGCATAAATGTAAATAATATATTGCATATATTTATATATTATTAGTAATTAATTTGTTTACATAAATCACTATTTATATACACTATTTAAAAGACAAGTGGCATATATGAACATTAAATGCAGTTTCTGTATTTACTGTAACAGCAGTGCAGGACAGATGCAGGCCGATGCTCGAGCGTCCCGTCGGTGTGCGAGGGAAAGCGCTCTTGCAGGCAGGGCCCGCTGGAAGTTGTGCATAGGCAGAGCTGCATTAATTGGAGGTGTCACGGCCTTCACCGCAGCTTTCACGCTTCACTTCCCACCTAATGTAAATTAGAGGCTACACAAGTTATCCATTTGAGATATCGAGCTGGTATAGAGATAAAGCCATGCACTTACTCTCCGCAGGTGCCCGGGGACCACGCTCCGTTTATCTGTCACCTGCATTACTGCACGCAGCCACTCGCTGCAGGTGCCATCAAATATTAAACGCTAACCTCCTTTCCTTAACTGACCAAACCAAAGTGGTCACTTGAGCCCCGAGGCGAGCCGGAGAGTTTTTCTTCTCTTCAATTTCTTTTATTTCAAACCAAAACAAAGCGTGCTCCTCCGAGGCAGGCCTGCTTTCAGGAACGGTGATCTGTGAGGTACTTTTCAGCTCAGAGAGTTGCCTTTGGCTTGCCTAGTTGGGGTTAGACACTTAATATTCAGTAATATCATCGATTTCACTGCACTAATAGATGAGCAAAATCTGAACAGAATTGAGCTAAAAAATTAAGCTGACTTTATGTATAATTGACGACTATTGCAACATCGAAACGGATCTGAATCAACATCTGAATCAATAATGGCATTGTTGTCTTTTTAGAGCTGCTTAGTAGATGAATTGTATTTGTTTAGTTTACTAAAATTGTAACATTAACACTGATATTGAACTGACTCGAGCTCTATGACACATTGATTTCTGTAGAGCTGATTAAAGCTAAATTAAGCTTATTTGATAATTTGACGAACTTTACAGTTATTGAACTGAATTTAAGCACTAGACTGACTTGAGCTGAATAACGATACTACTGTCTTCTGTAGAGCTGCTTAAATCTGAATTGAACTCATTAATTGATTAACTTTAGACAGTTTTTGAAATTAATTGAACCCGCTTGAGCTATTAAACAACTCTTATGTAGTTTTATGTAGAGTTGCTTTATGGCTGAATCGAATGCATTTTATAAACGAGGAATTTTGCAACATTGACACTGTTAGGGGGTATTCACCCAGAATGCGTTTCTCCATTCCAATGCACTTTTCCAATGTTTTTCTGTGTTAACACACTAGACGGACATGTATGACCGTTGCTCTTGCGTCTCGTGTATTTTGCAGCATCTCGCTTGAGCGCTGCGTTTTTAAGATTCTGTTTCAAGTTTTAGACTTTTACATGCAGCGGCGCTCATCAATGTCAGATCCAAAACAGTGGACCAATCAGAAGACCCGGAGGCGGGGCAAGCGTTGCGAGCTTGTATACAGAAGCAAGTTAGCATGTCAACTGTTTTATTTAATGGAAGCATGCCAGACGAGGCACTCATAGTGGCTGTGTCTGGATACCCTGAATTATGTATCATTTCTTCAAGTGATTATCACATCCTCTTTCTTAAAAAATGAGCCTGGAAAGAAATACCTCTGTTACGGAATAAGCCTGGCAATATCACGACTCAAAAGCGTGTCTCAAGACCCTGCGCTATTTAAAAAAACATTCCTGAGCTCTGCGTTTTTAGACACAAAAGATGCATTCTGTGTCAACTTACTGAACTGAACTGAATCAACACTGAACTGACTTAAGCCGAATAGAGACACTTTTGTCTTCCGTAGAGCTGCTTATAGCTGAATTGTACTCACTCACTACTTTTTTCATAATTAACAAATTTTGCTGCATTGGACGCTCTTATTTAATGGAACTTAATCAACAGTGAACGGAATAACAACACTGTTGTCCTCCATAGAGCTGCTTAAAGCTGAATTGTACTCACTAGTTGATGAACTTTACAGTTATTGAGCTGAACTGAATCAACATTGAACTCATTTTAGCTTCATAATGATATTATTGCCTTCTATGGAGCTGGTTATAGCAGAATTGACCTCACTAATTGATTAACTTTACAGTTGTTGAACTGAACCGAGCAACTTGTGCTGAAGAATGACACTACTTGTCTTTTTAGAGCTGCTTTACAGCAGAAAAAGCAATATGTCTCATATTTGCACCATTTATGCTGTTATTTTCCTGGTTATTACTGTGAAGCTGCTTTGAAACTATCTGTATCGGTAGAAATATAGGTGGCTTGGCTTGACTTGACGAGAGTGACACCGGAGGGATTTCCGCCGCCAACTCCGAGACCTTGCTTGACGCTACATTTAGTCAGCAATTTCGGGAGTTTTAGCGTGGCTGTTTTAGTGCTTTTAAATGTTGTCCTATCTCACACATGATCAGAGAGACCATCTGCCCTCAGGCCCGTCAGAAACGCGGAGCAGCGTCTCCGTCGGTTTGGCTTCCGGCGACGGACACGTAAGTGACAGCAGGACACTTTTCGTTTGCTCGCTGACACGTGCCTAATCTGATAACGAATGGGGACAGGTTGCGTTCCCCGTACCTGGCAAGTACTTCCCAACCTGCGTGCGTGGATTTCCTCGGATAAGACCCATCTTGGCAACCGCTGGGATCCTCTGGAGAATAGTTATAGGGTGATTAATCATTGTTTAGGCGCGGAGTGTGTGGGAAGAATGGGAAAGCGGCGTTTCACACCTCTGAGGCAATTAATCCCTGTGATCTCCACCAGGTTTGTCTTGTAGATAAGTCAGGGTACAAAACTGTTCCTAATTTATCAACCCACTCATGCCATCCGGCATAAAACACACAATTTATTTCCAATCATTTATAGTCAAATTTTAAAAAGAGTGACTTTGCCACATCCAAGTGTGCCTTATATTAGCTTCATATAAACTAAGTACCCGAGATTACAATGGGAATCTTGTTTTATTGTGCACATCTGCTCGAGTCACAATGCATTTTCTCATTTGCAAGCTAAATTTTGGAGCGAATGTGGCATAAATCATTTTACTAATAAGAAGCGTTAGTGACGTGAAGTCATCTCAGAACAAAGGAAGAACATATGGCCTTAAAATCGCCTCGAGGTACGTAACCTGCGAGAGGATTTGATATTAAGAAAGATCATTCAGCTGTGTGTCAAAGAGGAATTTCTCCTTGACTCTTGATTAGACTAAATGAATACTGTTATTCAGCGAGGACACAATAAATTGATCAAACGTGAGAGTAAAAGCATTTATGATGTTACCAAAGATTTGTTTTTAATCAAATAATAATTATCTCATGGTTAAATGTAAAGCAGCACAACCGTTTTCAACATTAAGAATAATAAGAAATGTTTATTGAGCAGCAAATCATCATATTCGAATGATTTCTGAAGGATCGGAATACATAACTTTCAATTTGAATAAATTGTCAAATGTAATTTTAAATTGTAATAATATTTCTACATTTGACTCATAATATCCTATGTCAGGTTTTTTCTCTGCGGATGACATTAGGAAAGATCTTCAACCAGAGAGGAAACTCTCCTTGAGTCTTGATTAGGAGAATTGAACACTTTTATTCAGCAAAGACATTTATAATGCTAAAAACATGCTGTTCTTTAAAACGTTCTATCTGTCAAAGAATCTTAAACAAAAACAAAAAATAATGTATCGCGGTTTCACAAAAATATGAGCATTAAGAATAATAATAGATGTTTCTTGAGCAGTAAATCAGCATATTAGAATTCTGAAGATCACGTGACACTGAAGACTGGAGTAATGATGCTGAAAAATCACTTGGGATCGGAGGAATAAATTAAAAGTTTAAATAAAATATTATGAATTTTTTACATATATTCAAACATAAAACAGCTATTTTAAATTATAGAAATATTTCACAGTTTTACTCAACGTAAACTATCCTCCGCCAGGCTTTGTCTTTGTTTGGGAAAGACCTTCAAGTAATGGCGTTTCTCATTCGCCACCGTGTCAAAGAGGAAATTCTCCTTGACTCTCGATTAAACACCACGTAAAACACATCACCACTTAAACGCAGTCAATGTGGCCATTATAAGATCACAAAGCCTGTTCTTCGAGCGCGTCTCGAAGGCATCAGCCCTTCGAACGATATAGTGATGGATGGACTAAAAATTACACCATGCGTTTCTTTATTATGAGCGCGCTCATTCCGGTCTGTGCGCGTGGATTCCAAATCATATTTTCCTCCTAAAATAAAGGGGGGGTTTGGTGCGCGTGCCAATAATAGTAAAATGCTTCGAGTTTTAATTGCATCATTACGTCCCCGATATCAGCAGCTTGCCTGCCAATATCAATATTGCCAAGGCATGGGTGGAATATAGATGGCCCAGGGTGAGCGTGGGTATCCTCAGAGCGGCCTGTCTGCCAGCTTCATCTCTCACGCCCGCTGAGAAGGGAGAAAAGGAAGTAGGCCGGAGATCAGCTCGTCTTTCTATTGTCCCTCTGTATTCCCTTAATTACTGATGGATCTTGTTTGGCTTTTGATGGCAGCCTTGGATCTGTAGTTGCAACACATAGGAATAGATGCGTCCGGTGGGAAACATTGTATTACGTCTCGTGTGTGTGTGTGTGTGTGTGTTTGAGAGAAAGAGCAAACAATTGAGGAAAGGAAGGAGAAGACGGAGGTGCTTGTGTAGTGGTATACGGCAGACCAAACAAAGGCGTCTGGAGGAAGGGAGCGTGACGGTGCAAATTGCCGGTGTGATGATCTCGTGCACTTCCCTGCTGGTTTCTCAAACGGGGCTCTGTGTGTGTATCTGGCTGTGTGAGCTGGGCTTTTCAGATGAGATTATGACAGATGCATTGTGGGATTGCATCGGGACCAACACTGCGTTTCAGGTTTAGACACAACAGGCCAGGGCAAGCTAAGGGTCACTCTCAAAATATGGTGATAACTAGTCATTTGATCAAAATGGTCAACATTTTTTAAAATTGATGTGAATTTGACAAACACTTGAAAATCCCCAGTCTTCCTCCTTTACTGCGTTTCTTTCTTTCTTTCTTTCTTTCTTTCTTTCTTTCTTTCTTTCTTTCTTTCTTCTTTCTTTCTTTCTTTCTTTCTTTCTTTCTTTCTTTGGTTATAATTATTATTTTTATTGTTTACTCATTTTGTTCTCCCAGGTTAAGCATCAGTGCAAAAAGTAATTTATTTGTTTATTTGTTTGTTTTGTTCTTATTTTTTGTTCCCAAGTGAAGCATTATTGCAAAATGTATTTATTCAAAGTAGTTGTTGTTGCTGTTCAGCCATTTTCTTTCCAGGTTAAGCATTAGTGGAATTGATTTATTTATTTATTATACTCATTCTGGTTTCACAGCTTAAGCATGGATTAAATGCATAGATATGTATTTATTTAATGTATTGTAATTATTATTATAACTATTGGTTGAAATTATATTTTTTGTTGTTTACTAATTTTGTTTTCCAAGGATTAATAATTAGTACAAATGCACTAAATGCACATGGTCAGGTTTCCAACATGTTTATTAATCAACATTTAAATTATTCTCTATTAATTGACATGCTTTGTTGATGTTGCATTGATTTTCTCACATAAAGATCTTTTCGCTAGTATGTGAATGCAAACATTTCTAGCCACACAAGCTTGATCTTGTGTGATGTTGCTTTTTAAAATGTGTGAAATCATGATTTGTAATTAACGCATTACACACTACTCCACTTCTCAGCGTGACCTCTAGAGGCGCTATTGCAGAGTAAACGGTCTTCTATTGTCAGTGTTCTTGTTCTGGTCAACAACTGTCATGGCAGAGCAACAATTGTTGTCTTTTAAATCATTTTCATAGCTAGCTTCCTAAATAATAACGTTCCATGTAATGCACAGACTTGAGTCCTAGAGCATCACGTATAATGTGTTGGCCACGTGTGTATTTCTTTCTTAAAGGTATGTTTTTCATCAGTGCATCAGCTGGGAATCAAACCATGATCTTGGCGTTGCAATCAACCATGTTGATGTGAGATCATTGTATGTCCTTATTTTACTCTTTTGTCAATAAAAGAAGCAAAAAGGCCAATAACTAAAACAAAAGACAGCCGTCGCGAGACGATGCAGTGCTGAAGATTGACTTCTTTGTGCTTTTCCGCTGTAATGGAGGCTCTCTAGCGCTCTGTCACTCTTAATTAAAATGTTGTTTACGTATTAATTCCATTTTAAACAGTCATATAGTTTTGATGATAACAGATGGCACGGTGAGATAATGGAGGGGTTAGTGTGGAGAAAGATTGCACATGATTTATTAAGATTTGCTTTATTAGCGAGGCCCAGACAGATGTAAATGGCGTTATTGCAGCCAACCTCACAATGTTCTCCGTGCTCATTGTTTCGCTGAGGCTCACACATTCACACATCTGCTCGTTTCAGGAGAAAACGCTCTCGGATGAAGTGTTTTTCTCGCTCGAGTTATAAAGGAAAGGGGTCAGCGATATTGTGATTGAATGTTTATCACGCCAAAATGATTTCCGAGCATGGATAGTTAACTTGGCGTGTTGCATTGTTCATTTAAAAGCATTGATTTATGTTTATATTTGTAAGGGATCGGCGGAGAAAATATTTGCACAAAAGCACCTCGCCGTCATTCTTTTTTTAATCTTTCCCCCAATTTGTTTGATTGGTTGTCGTTTTACCTTTGTCTTCTATTGTTCGTCTGTGAGCTAACAAGCTGGAGTCCCTCAGAAAGGCTGGAGCGCACGGTTCAAGAATCGTTTCACGTCAGGGCTTGTTTTCTTTGTGAGAATTCAGTGTAATCTGGAAAACATCATTGACCTGGATAGCTCTGAGACCAGAGGGCATATCTGAGAAAGACGAGAGGGAATCTACAGTGACGGTAGTTTAGATTCTTCTCTACTGATATCCGGTTGTTTCTTCAACTATGAGCAGTTTTGTCACCGTCAGCTATAAACTCACTTAAAATGAATACTTTGCACATTCTCACTAGTCTGATTTGTCTTTCTAACAATGTCCAACAGTAGACATACATGTATTGCAGGATAATTCTGTTGTTTTTGTGAACAAATATAATTTCCGCCACTATTTAAAATTAGGTCTATTAATCGTTCAGCCGTGGAAATTACATTTGTAATATATTTGGATTAAAATATCTTTTAAAATAATCTTTTAAGGTCAATTTTATAACTAACAGTTTGTGTCCTAAGTAAACACAATTAAATACATGTATTTATTTAATCATCAGAAATAAGCAAAATATATTACTATAGATTAATTTCATAGCTTGCTGTGTATGCATTCTAAACACACACAATTACATAATTTTGTAACATATTTTTAGGATCATTTTAACATTATTTTAACATGATTGGAAATTAAGCAAAACATATTCCAATATTTACATTTACACTTTTGTGTCCATGAAGGGAAAGTTTGAATAAAACTTTATTAGTGGAAAAATTGGTGTTTGTGATGGAAATTGTGCCAAAAAATATGCATTTAAAATAAATTCTAAATTTAAATTATACTAAATTATGTAATCCTTGGTAAACAAGTTCACAAAGTTTTATTAAACCTATGTTTGTGAAAAGTTGTGATTGTGATGAAGATTGCGTCATAACCTTTAAATATTTATTTATTTAATTTAAACTATCTTTTTATTTAAATATTATACTGTGTATAAATTATACTTTTATAATAATAAATAGAAATTATATTATGTATATAAATATTTGTATACAATATATTATCTTACTATTTATTTAATGTATTATTTTGTGAAATTTGAAAAGAGATTATGAAATGTAAATGATTAGTCATTTTAAAACTTTCAATGTGAACTTTAAAGTATACATAGATCTGCCCGTGGTTGAAGAGCCTTGTGCGAGTCACCTGGGATTGTAACTAGTAGTTTAGCAAGCTCTGAATTGGTCAGGATGACCTCTACTAGCTCTGCTGGTTTGTATGTGCTGCTGTCTGTTGTTGTTGTGTCTCTGGATGATAGTATATGATAGATGGAGTGGATCCAGGACATCTCGATCGACAGCTGTTGATTGCTCTGAAAATCGAGAAAAGCTTCCAGAGCAGAACAATGAGCTCATTGCTCTTGCAGTTCAGTCGCCAACTGAGCTCTGCAGAGGGGCACTTCATGAATTTCAACCATAGGCACTAACATGAACCCACGGACACCGCGAGGAGAGAGAAACAAACACACAAAGCCTCTAATGTTCCACGCAAGTTGTGCTTTTAAGCAAGAATTTCTCCCCAAAATGTATTTACATTAACATTTGAACCATATTTGTCTTATTACACGTTTGTGTAGTATATAGATAATTAGGGTGCATGTAGTTTTTACATTCATTGAGAAAACATATACTAGCAAAAAGCCACATGAGACCATAAGTAGAGTGATTTTAGCATAAGATGTGTTTTAAATGTCTAAAACCCCTTAACCATGGTAAAATCACTGTAACACATGACCTTGAAAGTGAAGTGACGTGTGGCCAAATATGGTGTCCCATACTTGGAATTTGTGCTCTGCATTTAACCCATCCAAGTGCACACACACTGTAGTGAACGCGCACACACACACACACACACACACGTTGTTTTTTATGGTTTACGGGGACTTTCCATAGGCGTAATGGTTTTTATACTGTACAAGCTGTATGTGCTATTGCCCTACACCTACCCTACACCTAAACTTAGCCCTCACAGGAGACGGTGCATTTCTATTTTCCCTCAAAAAAACTCACTCTGTATGATTTATAAGCATTTTAAATTATGGGGACACTGAAAATGTCCTCATAAATCACCTTCTCCTTGTAATACCTATGTCATACCCATGTCATTATACAAATTTGTGTCCTCATAAACCACATAAACATGCACACACACACACACACACACACACACACACATACACACACACACACACACACACACACACACACACACACACACACACGTTGGTTTTTATGGTTTACGGGGACTTTCCATAGGCGTAATGGTTTTTATACTGTACAAGCTGTATGTGCTATTGCCCTACACCTACCCTACACCTAAACTTAGCCCTCACAGGAGACGGTGCATTTCTATTTTCCCTCAAAAAAACTCACTCTGTATGATTTATAAGCATTTTAAATTATGGGGACACTGAAAATGTCCTCATAAATCACCTTCTCCTTGTAATACCTATGTCATTATACAAATTTGTGTCCTCATAAACCACATAAACATGCACACACACGCACACGCACACACACACACACACCGTGCACACACATCCGCAGCAGTCCTCCAGCATCCGGGGAGCAGTTGGGGGTTCTCACCTCAGTCGTGGTATTGAGGGTGAAGTGAGCGCTGTACATTCACTCCCCCCCCGAGTTCGAGTCCCCCCCCTAAGACTCGAACCAGTGACCTTCGGGTTACAAGTCCAACTCTCTATCCATTAGGCCACGACTGCACTGTAACCTTGTGTGGCTTATGGGTTTTAAAATGGCAATGCTTTAAATGTTTTAAAATGACAATGCTTAATAAATACGGTGGGTTTTTTTTGGGGGGGAAGAAACACAGCAAACTGATGCATTATTATTATTATTATTATTATTATTATTATTATGAAGGGTGAAAGAAATGGTGACCAGTGTCTAAAAAATATCTTCTCTTCCTCAAATACTTTGATATTAATTTAAACCACAAGTTTTTGTGATTAAATATGTGACCTCAAATAAAGACCCTTTATGAAAATATTTATTTTGATTTGCTCATTTTGATTTCCAAGATTAAGCATTAATGCCAAAATGCTTTTTTTTTTTTGTATTACATCTTTGTTTTATTTGATACAATTATTATTTTTAGTAGTATTTTTGTGTTACTAGGTTACACATTAGTGCAAAAAAATATAGATTTATTTATTTTACTGATTATTATATTTATTGTTTACTCATTTTGTTAAGCATAAGTGGACCATTTATTATTATTTGCTGATTTTGTTTTCCCAGGTTAGTGCAAAAAATATATTTATTTAAAATTATATTATTATTATTATTATTTACTGATTTTGTTTCCCCAGGTTAAGCATTAGTGCAAAACAAAATGTATTTATTGATTAAAAAAAAATATGTACAATTATATAATCATTGTTATTAATATGGTGGCTGTTATTGATTACTTGTTTTGCAGGTTAGGTATAAGTAGGATTTAATTAGTTTTGTTCATCAGAGAAAGAGCTGCTCTCTCCCTGATGATACGTTGATATAAATGTAAAGCGTTTACAGAGCTCTCATGCATGATGTTTGTCAGCAAGCCACATTTCAGCCACTTCTCTGCAACCTTCTCCGCTCAGCCTTGACCCATCGGTGACCTCTTAATAAAGGTCTTAATGATGGAACGTGTCAGCGGCACGTGGGAGTCTGCAGGGAAGTTCATCAAAGCAAATTAGCGGCGTCTCGATACTTCAGCACTTTTAAACGGAGCCTGTACTTGTTTGCTGTTTTTTATGAATCCATTATGATTAGAAATTAGAGACAGAGGGGTTGGGAGAAGAAACGGTGGATTGTTTTTAACAAAAATTAGCATTCTGTGAGAGATCTATCCCCAGGCTTAATTAAGGCAAATTCAGTATTCCAGTTCATCATTGGCTTTATGTAATGTTAAAAAAACAAGTTCTGCTTATTGGCATCTGTTTATTTCTTATTAAAAAAGAAAACATTATACCGGGTGATTTGGCACCTTCGTAGTTTGTGCCTGGGCCTCATATTATGGGAATTCTCGGTTTGTGCGATGATTAAATGCTTAATAAAAAATTCATTGCTGTCGCCAACATCTGCATTGTAGCCCTAACGGCTCACTGGAGTGTGTGCGGCTTGTAAACTTTCCAAACGCGCCGGCGAGAACCCTGGAAAGTTCAGCGCCGAGTTTGCCTCGCTCATTACGGCGCTACTCCTGCGCCTGCGATTAGACAAAGAACATCTTTAATTGCTTTAAAATCGGAATGCATGATAAGAACGGATTAATTTGATTTGTCTGTTTCTACAAGTAGCAGATGGTTTATGTCTTAGGGATGCTCATGTTGTAAAATGAGATCCCAGCTCGCCCTCTGATTGGTCACTGTTAATGAAGCGTGCTGTGCTGATTATTGATTCAGAAAATGAGGATGACACCAGGATTGTGTGTGTTGTGGTAATAAATTAAAAAGCACAGTGCTTGTGTTTTTTTTTTTTTTTCTTTAATGGCCGTCGCCGCCGATGTAACTTAAATAACGTAAAATATTTGATTCGCCATTCAGGTGGTCTCCGGCCTGTCGAAGTAATTTATTATTTATTGTGAGTTTGTATGATTTTCCTAGGCGCTGCTAACAAGCAGATGGTCGACTTGACTTATTTGTGTTTTGTGTTTCTGAATGACCGATCAGGTGCATGATGG
Organism: Schizopygopsis pylzovi; assembly: GCA_027422435.1. Taxonomy (NCBI): domain Eukaryota; kingdom Metazoa; phylum Chordata; class Actinopteri; order Cypriniformes; family Cyprinidae; genus Schizopygopsis; species Schizopygopsis pylzovi. Next base: position 31,782,070 of record CM049823.1, on the reverse strand, counting down.
GAAATTCAATGAGCTGCTTGTCAGAGGAGAAACAATTCATTGGAGAGCCCACCAAAGCCGTGTGTGTGTGCTTTGTTAAGATCTGTCTGTCTCTCTCGACCCCCTCCCTCTCTATCTATCTTGTATTATTATTGGCTGTGGCAAGAGCAGCTGTTTCAGAGTGGCGTTCCTCTCTGCATTAATAACTTTCCACTGGTGATTAGCACACGGAAGTGCGGTCCAGTGATGGAGCTAATGTAGTCCTCTCGAGGCCTGTCTGTCTCTACTGAGGCCTGTCTGTGTCTCTGGTGCTGTCTTGCATCTTTTCCTAGAGACAGGTGAACCTCTCTCGGGACCGGCCCATGAAACATATCAATACCTTACTGCAAACGATGCATCATGCTGTTGTTTAGTCGGCAAGTTTTGCAAACAAAATAGTCATTTAATGCAGCGTCTTTACTGTATCACAAGCTTGCTTTCGATTAGTAGGGGATGTAGGAAAATGAGCAATTACCTTTTTAAAACAGAAGTGTGAAATGTAATCTCTGAATTCTGAGATAAAAGTTAGTATTGCGAGATGTAAACTCATGAATGTAAACTCTGAATTCTGAGATAAGTTATAATTGCGCAATGTAAACTCAGAATTCCAAAAAAGATCCTAGTTGCGAGATGCAATCTTTAAATTCTGAGACAAAGGTCCGAATTGCAAAATGTAAATTCTGAATTCCGAAAAAAGTCATGAATATGAGATGTAAACTCAATATGAAATGTAAATTTTGAGATAAAAGTCAGAATTGCTAAATGTAAACTCTCCGAAATCCAAGATAAATTGCGAGATGTAATCTCAGAATTCAGAGATTAAAGTCAGAAATGCAAGATGGTAACTCAGAATTTAAAAGATGCAATAATTGCTATATTTTTGAGATTCATACTCCGCATTCCCCCAAAAAAGCAATAAGTGTGTGATGTAAACTCTGAATTCGGAGACTAAAAGTCATAATTGCTAAAATTAAACTCTGAATTCTGAAAAAAAGTCAGAAATACGAGATGTAAACTCTGAATTCCGTGTTAAAAGTCAGAATTGTGAGATATAAACCCAGAATTTCGAGAAAAGTAAAAATGGCAAAATGTAAACTCAAAATTCCAAAAAAGTAATAATTGCTCAATTTAAACTACGAAATTCCAACAAAAGTAATAATTGTGAAATGTAAACGGAATTGCAAGAAAAAGGCAGAATTGCGAGATCTGAGATGTAATATCAGAATTCCAAAAAAGTAATAATTGCTAGATGTAAACTCAGAATAAACTCATAAAAAAGTCAGAATTACGAGATGTAAAGTTAGATTTTTTTGGTAAACACTGAATTTCCAGAATTCAAAATCCTCATACAAGGCTATGTCTCTGTCTGTTTTTTTTAATTTTTTGTCTATTTACAGATTTTGCAGTTCACTTAAAGTATGTTAAAGTATATGGAAAAGAGCAATCTACACAATATAGATAAATAACTTATTTTGGTCTCCTCAATAAAATAATATGAGTGACATGAGAGTAAATGATGACACCGTTTTCACTTCTGAGTGAACTTGTCATTTAAATTTGTCTTTATTCACATTATTATTTTCATATTTCCCCAAGCTGATTACCAGCACCCAGTGGTCCATGTTCATATGATCCTGATCTGAGCACAGAGCCGTTCTCTGCATTGTCAGTAAGTCAGCATCTTTTGAATATTTTGCCACCTGTTACTGTCTGCAGGCTAAGTTGTCACGCGGTGACACCCGTGTGGCAGGTCTTCATTCCCCGCAGGAGGCGCAGAGCAGCAGTGCCGCTGCGGGTGAGGAGGAGGAAAGCCCCTTGTGGATTTCTTGCATCATTAACTATTTACATGATGCCACTTCATGTTATTTACACTGGACTGATGGTAATGCTGTTTAGAGCTGCTCGGGAGAGCACAAAACCGTGTGCACGACTCTTTAATGCTGTTCAGAAACGCCACCTGCAGATGCAAACACACAGAAGTAGGTCTGCTTGCCCCCATTGATACCTGCTATTAAAGTTCATAAAATGCATTGTTTTTTATCAAAAAAATATTACTTTTTATAATATTTTTTTGTATATGCAATGACCGTTTTTGGTGACCACACCTGTAAAGCTCCAAAAATAGATACAACTGCATGAAAGTAGTCCAAAAATATAATATGAAACTATCATATGAGCTCTTTAATACAGTTTATGAGTATATAAGATATAGTGCACAAGTCTTATGGTGCTTACTTGTCCCTTATGAAGTTTGTTTCATATTGTTCTTCACTTTAAAAAAGACACTGGTTAAACTTCACGCAAATTGCTTTGGCCAAAAGCGTGCGCGCGCCACACACACACACACACACACACACACACACACAAAGTATAAAAACTGAATATATATTATATAAAATTTAATCTAGCAAAAGTTGTTGTTTGTTGATTGTCAAACTAAATTTTAAATGAGTTGTTTCTCGAAATGTTGTGATTGTTTAGCTAAAATGTAAATTATATCTATATATTTTAATATTTATTCTTAGTTTTATTTCATTTATTTTATTAATTTAAATAAATGTGAATAAACTTATTATTAAAAATCCTTTTATTTAAATGTAGTGATTTTCTAAATAAATGTAAAACAATAAGTCTATTAATCTGTCTACTATATCTATCTAAAAAAAGCTGTCTAGTTTGAGATGTTGGAAAAGTTCAATCATATATTTGTTTAATTTCACTTCAGAATGATATGTTTAAATATTTATTATACATTTTTATGTTGAATTTTTTATAATTTTTTATTTTAAGCATTTAATTTATTTACAATTTATATTGTAAGACTTGACATTTAGCACAAATCTTATGGACTACCTTTTGTGGGGCTTATTTGTCCCCTTTGGAGTTTTTCAGTAGCTCTGTTAATCACTTTAAAGAGGTCGCAGGTTGAACCTTGTGGAAATTTCACCAAAAGAACACAAAAGGAAGTCACACATTGTGTTATTAATAGTATTTTCCCCCACGCATCGCACATCTGTAGTGAAACGAGAGTTCAGGTGTTTCAGATGTCAAACGCGAGCTTCACGTTTGCGGTTCTCTCTCTTCTCTACGTGCCTGTACACCACGCCACAGACTGCAAATGGAGCCGTGTGCCTAATCAAGCAGCTGTTCCACACACAAACACACACGTGTGTGTCCTCACTGTTAGCCGTATTATCATGGGCACATTACTGAGCCATTATTACAGCGTTACAGGGGGGTATTTTGAGAAGTTTGGTGGCATTTGGTCATCTTCTGTACCTGAAGCCCATTTCTAAAGCAGAAAAAATATCTATTATAAGGGTTGTGTTTTAAATGGGGCATAATCATAAATATTTTATTAGTCTACTTATAATCAAAAAGGGACTTTTCTGCACCCAAAATAGGCATAAGTGAGTTTTCATGACTTTTCTCCAACATACAAGTCTTTTAAGTACAAATACAGTAGATGTTTGGACTCTTGCGTCACTTTAAAATGACTAATTGAATTGCATTGGATAGAAAATATCAAAACAAAGTTGCATCAGCAAACAAGTTATGCTTCAAATAATGTATTATTTTTATCAATTGGTCTTGAGGTCATTTTACCAGAGTTTGATAGCCATAAAAGTATAGTTTTCTTTATTCTGAATAATATTGCTTCATACTTAAAATATAACAATGTAACACTTTTTAAATAGAACAGTGTGCTTTTATTATTTAAAAATAAATGTCACTTCAGATTAGTTTTTTATATAATGCAAAGACATTTATTAATTTTTAATTGCAGCTTAGGTGTCTAAAGACTTTTTGGGGCAGCTGTATATAAAAATATAATTTCATGTATCTCTTTAATTGAATTAGTTTAATTGAGAAATCATATTGTGGTTCATCATTGGCCACAGCGTTCCAGTGGCTCATTTCTTTAGTGTTTAATTCATTTCTTGTGTTTCTGAAAGAAACGGATCTTATTTTCATGCTGAGAAACACGCGGTCTAGTTGAGTCCCCAGTGTTTGTTTTGAAGTCATGATCCAAACACAATGGAGCGTATTTGACCATAGTCGCTCATGAGTCGCAGTGTTTCAGAAACTTCTGATATCTTGAGCTCCATCACATGGGATTCCCCACAAACTGAGTCGTTTTTATTAAACGTTTAGCTATGTGTGGCTGCTGTGACACGCAGAATCTCCAGCTCATCCACCACAATAATTAGCCAGACATTAACGACATTAACATTCAGATTGAATTATTCTAGACATGTATTGTAAGATCAACTGTATCATACATGTGAGTTGACTGTGGAGGTCTGTTTCAGTAATATTAACACTCATGATGTTGATCTCTAAAGAAAAGGCCCTGATATCGAATAGAAGAGTGTTTGCTCATTATAGAAGTGTGTTTGTCATTATAATGAAACTGTAATTGAGTCTAGCTCCACTTCTAAACTGATTGAATGACCTTTATGCAATTTCTAGGTGTAAATACATTTTTACATTTACTTATTGATTTTTGTATTTATTTTAAAATTAAGCAGAATTATGCTGTGCATCAGTAGACACGTGTGTTCAGTGCATGACAACAATATTTATCATTTTTGATGACAAATTAAGCAACACATAATATATTTAGCCATAGTGTTTTCTTAAAGGCCATTTCGTTAGACAAGTTTCATGCTCTTTCATGTTTTCATGAATGTACGTTGATTTTTATGTAAAGTAAATCTTCCTTTCAGCCTTGTTTAAAATGAGGATTTCTACTGAATAACCAGCAGTTCTCTTGTGATTTTTGTGGCGATTAAAACAGACACAGTGGAGAAACGCTGTGATTTTGATAGTCAGTCAGAACGTCTCGTCTTTTAAGAGCTGTAACCTGAGGGAACGCTGTAATCTGATGTAGATTCGTGATCATTGACTGAGCTCTGAGTTTCAGATTAGCACGCATAAAAGAGAAGCGCTATTACAATAGTATTATGACAGTTTATGTGTAGATAAACTATCAGGGATGCTTTATCGGTGCGGCATCAGCTCTTGGGTTATGCTCATGTTAATCCAATTCTACAGCCGTGTCTGAACTTAAGCTACATTATATCAAGTTCATTTGATACACAGCATGCTCCAATTTATTACATTTTCAGTTCACTATTGAATGTTTGATCCATTTATATGTTAAGGTTTCATTTGTATATTAAAGACAAGTTTATATTACAAAATAAATTGTTGCTCAATATGGACTAGCTAGTTTGGTAAAATTCATATTCACATATACTATATATATATATATATGTTTAAAACTAATGAATTTTCCCAAATTAGCTAGTATATAAAATATCTTCATAATTTACAATATATAGTTTTATATTATTTAATGCATAATATTTTCAGTATTTTATTATATATAACAATATAATATATATATATATATTAGTGGTGGGCCGTTATCGGCGTTAACGTGCTGCGTTAACGTGAGACTCTTATCGGCGATAAAAAAAATATCGCCGTTAATCTATTCTCAAAGTTGGGTTGGGAGCTGGGTCTATACTACGCAAGCTATGATGACTTTCACCCTGATATTTTAGCGCGGATGTATACCTAGCCGAATTGCACTGTAGGGGGCGAGAACGAGTCTTCGAACTAGAGGCTCGCAGTCCGCGATGGACAGATTGTTAACGGCTGGTCTATGTGGTAATACAATCGGGCAGGACATCCAAACGCTCAACTATCATTCATCAACCTCAAATATGGCTTTTCATCTGAAAGATGTATGTAGTAGCAACTTTACATGGCCGCTCAATATGATGTTAACCTAGAGAAATGTGCGCTATTGAAGTGTTTGTGTGGAAGCGCGTTTGCTGCAGGACAGGCTCCGGTGCGTTCACTTGCTCTTAAAATCTCCGTCATTTTTGGTCATACAGATAAAAGTAGCCTAATACATCTTTCGAATCTGTAAAGACTCTACGTTTATTTGTGTGCACTCAGAATAACAACGAAACGTTGCGCTTTTAAGCAAACAGGATGCGCTTTAGGTCTCATGTGAACTTGAGAATTCACTCCCGTGTCACCCTCTGCTTCGAACCTGTGTGTATGCCTAACGTTACTGTGAAATTACCACATCAGACGTGACGTGCTAACATGGATGCAGCTATGAAGCCGCCGGGTTTGCTTCAGGGAAAATTTATTTTTAAGAAGCTTCCCAATGGAGACTGTAAACAGTTCATCACGACCTCTTATGTATCCCTACAGTTCAAAATTCATGTTTAACTGAATAAACAGTTAGTAAACACAAGTACATCTTATTGAACATAGTTTATTTTCATCACCAATTATCATAGTAGAACAGCTTTCTCAAGCAGTTTGTGATGCATTTTGGAAACAGGAGATGAGCCCCTGGTCTAATGCGCCACCTGGCTTGAGAAACCCGTTCTAAAAGACTTACTTTTAGCCATTATTTGGGTAGCACACATATTCTGAATGCCTTCGGCAGAATTCAAATGAGCCATTTTAATCTAGATTAATCTAGATTAATTTCAAAATTAATCTAGATTAAAAAAATTAATCTATGCCCACCCCTAATATATATATATATATATATATATGTATGTGTATATATGTGTATGTGTATGTGTATATATATATATATATATATATATATATATATATATTCACACACACACACACCAAATGAAAAAGGTTCATTGTAAGGTGCATAAAGATATATATTGAAATAGTCATTGAATATAAGTTTAACTGATTATGACACAAATATGATCGCACAAGCAAAAGAACAGGGATTTGTGCCTGTAGAAATCTTGGATGTCGGTGAAGGAATACACAGCGGTGGCAGAAACACAGACTCTGGTCTTAACACTCTTCCCGCTGTGAGCTTTGATTGACACGTCTGTCATCTGAATTCTTTAGCATGGCAAATGTTCTCAACCTAAACCCTGTTTTGTCTGTCATCATAATTTATTTAATCATATTTTACCATACCTTCCACCCTTCCCCCATCCCCTCTTGCCACAGATACACACTGTTTTCCTTCTCTGCACCAAATCATAAACGAGGCATTTTTGTGTCGCATTTATCAAAGGAACTGATGTGAATTAAGACAGATTATTGGTCAATAATTCAGAAGATGTCGTAGATGAACTGGACCCACCAGACCACCTGATGCTGGAGTGAAGATCTGGGATGTAAATAAATAATAGCATTCTTTTCAGTTGTGCTTTAATAACATAAAATATTTAGCTATTTGGATGATTGAATTTGCCGTTAAATTACAGGTTGCCTGAAGATGCGGTGAGGGAAACGCTGGTCGATGTGTGCAAACGGGAACATCACACACACTCCAGCCCCAGGTGACATCTGCTGGAATATTTACAGAGAGAGGTGACGTTCAGAATGAAATGCTGCTTCCTGTGCAGTATGTACTGTATGCTACTTTTTAAATATAGCATATTTACATTTACATTTAGTCATTTAGCAGACGCTTTTATCCAAAGCGACTTACAATTGGGGAGTACATAAAGTGTTTATGTTAATAAACATTAATATCTTGAAGAGGCAAACATACAGAGGAAGTGCCAATAACACCAAGTCTCAGGCATTGTTCAAATAAGTACAAGCTAGCAAGGGAAGGAGAGAAAGATAAAGAGAAAGATGAAGATTTGGAAAAAGTGAAAGTTTTTTTTTTTTTTTTTTTATATAGTCAAGTAGAGTTGAAAGAGATGAGTTTTCAGTTGTTGCTTGAAAATTGACAGGGATCCAGCAGTCCGGATGGGGGGGTAAGATCATTCCACCGGCCAGGAACGGTGAAAGAGAATGTTCTGGAGAGTGATTTTGAGCCTCTCTGTGATGGCACCACGAGGCGTCGCTCACTAGCAGATCTCAGGCTTCTGGAGGGGATGTAAGTTCGTAATAGTGAGTGGAAGTAGGAGGGGCTTCTGGAGGGGATGTAGATTCGTAATAGTGAGTGGAAGTAGGTGGGTGCTGAGCCTGTGGTTGTTCTATATGCAAGCATCAGTGTCTTGAACTGGATGCGAGCTGCAACTGGTAGCCAGTGCAAGGAGACAAAGAGAGGTGTAACATGGGCTCTTTTGGGCTCGTTGAAGACCAGTCGTGCCGCTGCATTCTGAATCATTTGTAAAGGTTTGATTGTGTTTGATGGAAGTCCAGCTAGAAGAGCATTGCAGTAGTCTAGTCTAGAAATGACAAGGGCCTGGACAAGAAGTTGTGCAGCATGCTCTGTCAGAAAGGGCTGATCTTTCTGATGTTGTGTAGTGCAAACCTGCAAGATCGAGCAGTCTTTGCAATGTGCTCTTTGAAGGTCAGCTGGTCATCGAAGATTACACCAAGATTTCTGACCGAAGCTGATGGGGTAATTGTTGACGAACCTAACTGAATCGTGAAATCATGCTGTAGAGTTGGAGTTGCAGGGAAGACAAGAAGCTCTGTCTTTGCCAGGTTGAGCTGTAGATGGTTTTCTTTCATCCATGCCGAGATGTCCGCCAGACAGCCTGAGATCTGTGCAGCTACCGTTGGATCATCTGGTCGAAATGAGAGATAGAGCTGTGTGTCATCAGCATAGAAGTGGTAGGAGAAGCCATGTGCCTGTATGATGGGAGCCAGTGATGTAGTGTATGTGGAGAAGAGGAGGGGTCCAAGAACCGATCCCTGGGGAACCCCAGTGACCAATTTATGTGCTTTGGATACCTCCCCTCCCCAGGCCACCCTGAAAGACCGACCAGTGAGATAGGATTCAAACCAGCGCAGTGGAATCCCAGTGATATCCAGTGATGAGAGGGTGGACAGGAGGATCTGATGATTGACAGTGTCAAAAGCGGCAGAGAGATCCAGCAGAATGAGGACTGATGATTCGGAATTGGCTTTTGCAATTCGCAGGGCTTCAGTGACCGATAGTAGCGCAGTCTCAGTTGAATGGCCACTCCTGAAACCTGACTCTTTAGTGTCCAGTTTGTTGTTCTGTGAAAGAAACAATGAGACCTGGTTAAAGACAACTCGTTCGAGTGTTTTGGCAATGAATGGAAGGAGAGAGATAGGTCTGTAGTTTTCTAAAAGAGAAGTGTTTAATGTAGGTTTTTTGAGCAGTGGGGTTACCCGAGCCTGCTTGAATGCAGTGGGGAAGATGCCTGTGAGGAGAGATGTGTTGATAATGTGTGTGAGTGCTGGTAAGAGTGTGGGAGAGATTGCTTGGAGAAGGTGTGAGGGGATAGGGTCTAGAGGACATGTTGTAGGATGGCTGGAGAGGAGAAGTTTGGATACTTCCGCCTCAGTGAGGGGACAGAAGAGATCACGCATATCTGGAGCATTGTTGATCTTGTTATGAAATAGAATGCATTATTCAAAGATAAACATTTCAAAAAGCAATAATGCCACATTGTCACATGACCTCATTACATGCGTTTTAAATTCCATGAGTGGCATACAGTTATCTTGGAAAAGAAAATTGCTCATTTTAATCTGATTATTAAAAACATCTATTATTTGAAGTATTCTATCTTACAGAAATTCTGCAGAAAAATCAAACATAACGTAGAGCTGATATAGTAAGAGTACGAGATAGTATTGTATTCTGAACAGCCACAAGTTTAGACATACAGAACATGCATACACTGTTTTTTTTTAAACTTGTAATTAAAACTAAGATTATTGGAGAGCATTTTATAATAAAGTGCAATTTTAGTCTTTCTACTTCACAATTTCATGTTTAATTTGTTGTTACTTGCTGTTTCTTCTAAATTAGTTGTGAAATTTACAAGCAATTTCTGTGTAAATATTGTTTCAAAGTAATCCTATCCAATTTTTTGTAGTACACGTGCTTATATTTATATAAGCACGTGTGTGTATATGTTAATACACATATTTATATATGTGTGCGTGTGTGTAATTTATATATATATACTGACCAAAATTATAAATGCAACACTTTTGTTTTTGCCCCCATTTTTCATGAGCTGAACTCAAAGATCTAAGACTTTTTCTATTTACACAAAAGGCCTATTTCTCTCAAATATTGTTCACAAATCTGTCTAAATCTGTGTTAGTGAGCACTTCTCCTTTGCCGAGATAATCCATCCATCTGGCGTATCAAGATGCTGATTAAACAGCATGATTATTGCACAGGTGTGCCTTAGGCTGGCCACAATAAAAGACCACTCTAAAATGTGCAGTTTTATCACAGCACAATGCCACAGATGTCGCAAGTTTTGAGGGAGCATGCAAATGGCATGCTGACTGCAGAGATGTCCACCAGAGCAATTTGATCTCATGATAATTCGTATGTATTTTATGTAAAATGTGGTTCTATAAAACGTACATTTACTTACGATTTCAAATGAGCCTAAAACTGTATTTCAATTACGAACTTATGTTTCATTGTATTCTACGATTCTTAATTAGTTGTGAATTTACATGAATGTGTAAAAACGTCTTTCCACGAGTTCACGGAGCGAGAGGTTTAGGAAAATTATCTGGATAAAGTAATATTTTTTTCCAGCGATTAACAACATAAATTCTGCTCTGCACCTCACATAAACCTACTGTATTCCGCTTTAGAAGACTGCGACTGCAACGCATTGTCATTTGGATTACTTTTGGTACTGCTTTTGACATTTTTGCAATAAATAAATGTAATTGCATTAGGAGTGGGATTAGCGACTATGATAAACATTTTTAATGCTACATTGTTACTAAAACAGTTATTTCCCTGCATATTTTGGTCAATTGTATTTTATATCCTTTTATATTCACTATAAAATGGGTAGATTTAGGTTTGGGGGTAGGTTAGAGGCCTAAATATCTAGGCTTATTGATAAAGTTATTTTAAAAATGAAATTAGCCAATATTTTATGATATTAAGGAGAGTAAAGTTTTTTACTTTTATCAAAAATACGAATCATTTTTTTTTAATTTGGCGTTATGCTTTTGAAACATTTATAATGTTTCAAATAATCTATCAATTTTTTTAAACGTGTTATATTTATATAAAATAAGGTGTGGTGTTGATTTATTATTTCTGCAATTATAAACGCAAACTTTTGTTTTTCCCCATTTTTCATACTGAACTCAAATCTAAGACTTTAACTATTACCAAAGGACTTTCTCTCCAGCATTCTTCAAACTCAAATCTGTTGGACCAGCCACCCAGACAGCTGTGAACAACGGTTTGCATAAACATAAATTTCTGCACAAACTGTCAGAAACCATTCTCAGGCAAGTAAAGGCCACTCTAAAATCTCAGTTTATCTCGTTGGGGGGGTTGGTCGTCGAACGACTTGAGTGGGCAAATGCTCACATTCGATGGCGTCTGGACTTTGAGAGGTGTTTCCTTCGGTTGATCAGTTTTGGTTTTACTGTACAGGGATGTTGCCACAGCTTAATGGCGTCGAGTTGTGGGTATGGTTTGACTATGTCAATGTTGTGGATGAGCGCCCAGGTGGCGGTGGGGTTATGTATGGGCAGGCAGTTGTTCATGATCAAAACGGGCATTTTATTGATGGCAATTTTGAATGCACAAGATACCGTGACGAGCCTGCTTAGGCCCATTTTTGTGCCATTCGTCCACGATGCATAATGGGCAAAAGGGCCACGGCCATGTTGCAAGGATCTGTACAAATTCCTGGAAGCTGAAAACATCCCAGTTCTTGCATGGCCAGCATACTCACTGGACATGTCCCCCATTGAGCATGTTTGGGATGCTCTGGATCGGCGTATACGACAGTGTGTTCTTTCCAATATCCAGCAACTTCACACAGCCATTGAAGAGGAGTGGACCAACATTCCACAGACCGCAATCAACAACCTGATCAACTCTATGTGAAGGAGATGTGTTGCACTGCGTGAGGCTAATTGTGGTCACACCAGATACTGACTGGTTTTCGGAGAAGTGCTCACTAACACAGATTTAGACAGATTTGTGAACAATATTTGAAAGAAATAGGCCTTTTGCGTTCATAGAAAAAGTCTTAGATACTTTAGTTCAGCTCATGAAAAATGGGGGCAAAAACAAAAGTGTTACGTTTATAATTTTGTTCAGTGTATGTATAGCTAAAACATTTAACTAGAATTAAAGTAAAATCAGAAAATATAAAACAATGATTTAAAATAAAAACAATAATACTAAATATTATTGTATACATATCAATGATATTAAAATAACACTAACATACAAATATATTTTTTTAATCGTTTATTCATCTATTTGCAACATTTCTCATTTTAATTTAGTTTGTTTTGATGTACTAAAATAACTCAAACTGAAATTAATAGCATATATATAAACAAAAACTACAAAAAATTTCAAAATTACTAAAACTTTAATTAAAATTAAAATGAATTATTAATAAATTATGAATAAAAACAAAAATACAATAATCTCAATGATATTAAAATAGCACCAGTACTCTACGAGTAGTGTCGTGAGTTTTTGTAGAAGAAAAATATATAGTTTACATTTCCATTTGTGCATTTATTACACTTTTATCCAGAGACACATACAAAAGAGATTCATTAGGATAAAATCTGAATTTAAAAAAGCCCATTTCCTTTTTGCTCGAGAGCAACAAGAAGCTGGGCATCGTAAATAAAATATTAATAATAATAACAAAAAAGTCTACTATTTAGATCAAGATGACATGCCATGAATTGAGCAGTAGTCTGAATAAATACTTCTAATGTTTTGCTCCAAAGGTTTATCATTTTTGGAAGTGCGCTGAATACATTGATATTTCTATCCAAAATAATTATACCGTAAACATGTTGGCACCCATTCTCTTATTACAGAAATGGTAACTACAATGAGAAATGGAGCAATTAGAGAGGTTCACATGCATTATTTAGTCCTCATTAGCTTCCTGTGACATGGCCGGCTATGGACCAATGAAAAGTGTTGGCTGCGCCCGGGCAATTAGTAAAATTAGTGGTGCAGGATTTGGCGTTAGTTCAGGCCACATGGCCTGTGAGATACCAGCCTGGTGTCAGTCCAGTAATTTATAACTTTGCATGCAGAATAATGGGTTTGAAAAATCACAGACAGGCCACCGATGCGACACCTAATGGAAAAGGCTTCGTGGGCCACCGTACGGACGGCCAGGTTTGTCCGCGGACGCCGGCCAAGAGGCAGGCCCCACGCTAGCCCGCCGATGATGAGGCGCGGAGACTCCAATGTGTCCGTAATTAGCAAGCAGGGATGTGTTTGTTTTCATCTCTGCGTGTTTGCGCTGATAAAGTTTGACTTGCCAAAAACGTTGGCGGCTCAAGCTGTTTCCCGGCATCCTTTAAGAACGGGGCCTCGCTATTGGTCAGCGGCGCTGTACACCTGTTCGAACGCGACCGTGCTGCCGAGATGATACAATGCTGGAAACAATTGATGTGTAGCGCAAATGGATTTGTTTACTCGGCTCCACTTTTTCCAAAGGGCGGATAAATATGGCTTTCCCCTCTTTGACTTCAAAACACCCACATGTTGGCGCCCATCTCCCGCTATACCCCACTTAACTTATAGTTTAGCAGCTATACAAAGTATTTGTAATTCAGATTATGACAAGGCTTGACAAGTTCTCATCGTGTTTGTGCAGAGCTGTAGGAGGACATGTGAGCAGCCTCTTATTAATATGAGAGAGAATACAGGAGTATAAACAAAGTAAGCAGGTGCTCCCAGCTTTAGAAAAAGCTCAAGTTAACATGTTCCAGAATAGCGGGCCGTAATTATACTTTCCCGTTTTGTGTGGGGGGGGGGGGTGTTTTGCATTTTAATCGTGCCAGGTAAGTTGGTTGATTTCCTGTTCTAATACTTAAGTTTGACATTAATAATTCATATCGCTGCCAGTTTTCCATTTTTCACACACCTGTGTTATTGTTGGGTGTAATGACGAGGGTTCGGCGGGGCCCTTTCACCGGTGACATCGCAGGTGAGAGCGGCACACTTGATTATGTAAAACAACTTGTCAGTCTTTTTATTTTTATGTAATGTTTAGTGTCAAAAATGTTGTGATTAATTACTCCTTAACCTCAACACAGAAAGGGGACTCAATCAGAGAGCATTAAAACGCATTCTAGCGACCCGTGATCAAATGTGGACTGTATTTTTATGAATAATAAACTCTAAAGTTTGAGACTGCTCATGTAAATTAGCTTTTTTTTACTTATTTAATAGAACATATTATGTTATATTATCTTATATAACTGTGGCGAGGGGGGCGTGGGAAGGCGGAACGCGCTAAGGGGAGAGCGGGTTTGGAGACGAGCGGGGAAACAGTGGGCAAGTGAATGATGATTAACACCTGTATCTGTTTCCAGTGATTGCCGGAGAGAGTTCAAAAGCGCCCCGCCCGCCGCCAGACGGGAGTCGAGCGCTAGAGAGCAGATGCGGACATCGACTGACCGAGAGAGCCCCGAAGAAGAGAGAGAGAGCCCCGAAGAAGACGAGCCGTGTTTACGTTTGTTTAAAGCTTTATTTTGTGTAATTAAACACCCTTTTTTGGCTCGTCACCCCTGACTTCCTCGTCCTTCCTTCCCTGATCCCCGAACCTTGCTACACTGGTGCCGAAACCCGGGAGCAGCACCGTCAACGCTTCCGCTCCGTGGAGCTAGGGGACTGTGGCCGACCGTTTGTGATGGCTCAGCAGCTCCGGGACGCGTGCCGCAAGTGGCTCTTGGCCGAGCCCCGCGACGTCGAGGGAGTTATCGACCTGGTGGTGCTGGAGCAGTTCGTCGCCCGACTACCCCGGCGAACGGCTGAGTGGGTCCAGTGCCACCGCCCGACGTCGCTGGCTCAGGCCATCCAGCTGGCGGAGGACCATCTGGCGGCGTGCCCCGGGGTCGGCGAGCCCCGGCCAACTCTCTCTCTCTCTCTCTCTCGCCCCCCTCGCCCCAATGTAACGCAGTTGATATGTACGGGAAGAAGGAGGCGGGAATGGCCAGACCGACCGTTACCCCCGGAGAGGGGGGGGGCCAGAGCCCACTACCTCTTCACCGTACTCTCTCCGGCAATCCCTTGCCCACCCTTCTGCCGCTGGGGCGGCGGTAAGGCCTGGGCCGGCCTGCTGGAGATGCGGGGACCCGGGGCACTTCCAGGACCACTGTCCTATGATGGAGGTGGGATTGCTGGTCCGGGTCCCCGACTCTCCGGGGGCTGCCCCCGATCAAGCCGGGCAGTACCAGATACCTGTGAGTATCAAGGGGGGTACATATCAGGCCTTGGTGGACTCGGGCTGTAACCAAACCTCCATCCATCAAAGCCTGATCCAACAAAGGGCGTTGGATACGGGCCGCAAGGTTAAGGTGAGGTGTGTGCACGGTGACGTGGCGAATTACCCTTTAGTGCCTGTTTCAATAAAATTTCGGGGAAAAATACATAGAATGGAGGTGGCGGTTAATTCCCACCTCAAGCATCCGCTGATTTTGGGTACCGATTGGCCGGCTTTCACTCAATTGTTGGGGATAGTGTGTGCGGATGCCTCTTGGCCGATGGGGCGGGGCCGGGAGGAGGCGGCGGCTCGGACCGGGGAAGCGTTAGCGGGGCCGTCCCCACCTGCCTCAGAGGAAACGAGAGCCAGCGACGGGGTGAGAACCCCGGAGCTGGACGACTTTCCTCTGGAGCAGTCGCGGGACGAGACGCTCAAAAACGCGTACGACCGGGTCCGCTCCATTGACGGGCAGCTTCTCCGGCCGGACCTCCCTCTCTCCTACCCCTATTTTTCCCTTATAAAAGAGAGGTTGTATCGGGTAACCCAAGAGGCCCAGTCAAAGGAGATAACAACCCAGCTATTAGTCCCCAAGAGCCGTCGGGAAATGCTTTTCCAGGCGGCGCACTGTACTCCCATGGCAGGCCACTTGGGGGAGGCAAAGACACGCGAGCGCCTCATGGCCCGATTCTTTTGGCCGGGCATTCACGAGAACGTCCGCCGGTGGTGTGCGGCGTGTCGGGAATGCCAGTTGGTAAATCCACCGGCCACCGCCAAAGCGCCCTTGCGTCCATTACCATTGATGGAGGTCCCCTTCGAGAGAATTGGTATGGACCTCATCGGGCCATTAGAGCGTTCGGCACGAGGATACCGCTTTGCATTAGTCCTGGTGGATTATGCAACGCGATATCCGGAAGCAGTGCCCCTGCGCTCCATTTCCGCTAAGAGCGTAGCCGAGGCACTGTTTCGACTCATCTCCCGAGTGGGAATCCCGAAAGAGATTCTCACGGATCAGGGCACGGCGTTTATGTCCCGCACGTTAAAAGAACTGTACGAGCTATTGGGCATTAAATCGATTCGCACCAGCGTCTACCACCCACAAACGGACGGCTTGGTCGAACGATTTAATCGCACGTTGAAAAACATGGTTCGTAAGTTCGTAAAAGAAGACGCCAAAAATTGGGATAAATGGCTTGAGCCCCTGTTGTTCGCGGTGCGGGAGGTCCCACAAGCCTCCACTGGGTTTTCCCCATTCGAGCTCCTGTATGGTCGCCAGCCCCGGGGGGTGCTTGACGTCATTAAGGAGTCGTGGGAGGAGGGGCCATCAAACAGCCGTAACGAAATTCAGTATGTCCTGGACCTCCGAGCAAAACTCCACACATTGGGGCGGCTCTCTATGGAGAATTTGCTCCAGGCACAAGACAGACAAACGCGGCTGTACAACAGGGGTACGCGGCTGCGTCAATTCACGCCGGGAGATAAGGTACTTGTATTACTTCCTACGTCTAGTTCTAAATTACTCGCGAAGTGGCAAGGACCCTTTGTGGTCACACGGCGAGTGGGGGAGCTCGATTACGAGGTCAAACGAACGGATAGGGGTGATGCATGTCAGATTTATCACCTCAACCTGCTCAAACGCTGGAACGAGGGGACGTCGGTGGGGTTAGCCGCGGTTGTTTCGAACGAGGATGATCTCGGACCGGAAGCGGCCCTCCAAAACCATCCGTTCGCTCTGGTCTCGGGGGGAGATCACCTTTCGCCGCGGCAGCTCACCGACTTGGCCCAGTTGCAAGCAGATTTTGCGGATGTGTTCTCACCCCTGCCCGGTCGCACAGACCTCGTACAGCACCACATCGAAACGCTCCCCGGGGAAGTGGCGCGCAGCCGCCCCTATCGCCTTCCGGAACACAAGAAAAACGTAGTTCAGGAAGAGTTAAAGGCCATGCTAAACTTGGGCGTAATAGAAGAATCGCATAGTGACTGGGCGAGCCCGATAGTGTTAGTTCCTAAAACGGACGGCTCCGTCCGGTTCTGTGTGGACTACAGGAAGGTGAATGCCGTGTCGAAGTTCGACGCTTATCCAATGCCCCGAGTTGACGAGTTGCTTGATCGGTTAGGTGCGGCACGCTTTTATTCGACACTGGATTTAACAAAAGGGTATTGGCAGATCCCCTTATCGCCACTATCCAAAGAAAAGACAGCCTTTACCACGCCGTTCGGATTACACCAATTCGTAACACTGCCGTTCGGTTTGTTTGGAGCTCCCGCCACCTTCCAGCGCCTCATGGACAAAGTCCTCCGGCCCCACAGCGCGTACGCCGCTGCCTATCTGGATGATATCATCATCCATAGTAATGATTGGCAGCGGCATATGGAACATCTCCGCGCGGTCCTGGGGGCGCTGAGGGTGGCCGGGCTCACGGCAAACCCACGGAAGTGTGCAATTGGGCGGGTGGAGGTACGGTATCTGGGCTTCCACTTGGGCCATGGGCAGGTGCGTCCCCAAATTGATAAGACGGCGGCAGTTGCGGCCTGCCCAAGTCCCAAGACCAAAAAGGAGGTGAGACAGTTCCTGGGGCTGGCGGGATATTATAGGAGGTTTGTTCCTAATTTTTCGGACCTCACCAGCCCGCTGACTGATCTCACTAAAAAGGAAGCACCCGACCCGGTCCAGTGGACGGAGCTGTGCCAACAGGCCCTAACCAAGGTAAAGGCTGCCCTGTGCGGCGGCCCGCTCCTGCACTCTCCTAACTTTGATCTCCCTTTTTTGTTACAGACAGACGCGTCGGACAGGGGGCTGGGCGCCGTCCTGGCCCAGGTGGTCGGGGGAGAGGAGCGGCCGGTGCTGTATCTAAGTCGGAAGCTCTCAAAAAGAGAGACTAGATACAGCACCGTGGAGAAGGAATGCTTAGCCATCCGGTGGGCCGTCCTCACCCTCCGCTACTACCTCCTGGGTCGGGAGTTCACCCTCTGTTCGGACCACGCGCCCCTCCAGTGGCTCCACCGCATGAAGGATACCAACGCGCGGATCACCCGTTGGTATCTAGCATTACAGCCCTTTAAGTTCAAGGTGGTTCACAGGCCGGGGGTACAGATGGCGGTAGCCGACTTCCTCTCCAGGAATGGGGGGGGGGGGGCTGCAGGCCGGAGGGCTCACCGGCCTGAGACGGGCGGTGGGGGTATGTGGCGAGGGGGGCGTGGGAAGGCGGAACGCGCTAAGGGGAGAGCGGGTTTGGAGACGAGCGGGGAAACAGTGGGCAAGTGAATGATGATTAACACCTGTATCTGTTTCCAGTGATTGCCGGAGAGAGTTCAAAAGCGCCCCGCCCGCCGCCAGACGGGAGTCGAGCGCTAGAGAGCAGATGCGGACATCGACTGACCGAGAGAGCCCCGAAGAAGAGAGAGAGAGCCCCGAAGAAGACGAGCCGTGTTTACGTTTGTTTAAAGCTTTATTTTGTGTAATTAAACACCCTTTTTTGGCTCGTCACCCCTGACTTCCTCGTCCTTCCTTCCCTGATCCCCGAACCTTGCTACAATAACTTTTATATTATCAAAATATTTTATATGATCAAGACAGACAGATAGTCTCTCTTTTTAAATGCTCCTTAGATCATCTGTGCAAAGGAGTGAAACATAATTTCACATAATTTAGTTTTTTTCATAAATAAAATAAATATATTTTTGAATTTGTAGAATTTAATTTAATTAATATTTTATTATAAAGTATGACATCTTATGAACCAAGTACATATTTTTTTTATATGTTTAAATATGAATATAAATATATAAAAGGAAAACATAAAACTCTAAAAATCTGATTTAAAAAAGTAATACTATTTTATTTGATCTACATTTGATTAATATTTAATTTGATATACTTTTAGGTTTTCTTTGTTTTCAGATTTTCAATATCAAATGTATCTCCTTGTTGTTTTAAAGGTTTTCAAATTCATGTTAAGACTTTTTGAACCCTGCACAGATGAGGCATTTAAATAGAGTTTAGTTTGAATATTATATAAATATATAAAAGAAATGGGTACATGTATATGTATATGTAAAAATCTGATTGTTTTTACATCATAGTATTTTAATTTAAATAAATATTTGTTTGTTGTTTTAAAAATCTTAAAGCTGTTCTTTTCCAGGTTCCATAAATAAAACTATCAGTAAAAGCATGTACAGAAATGTTGAATAGTTTGAATATGAATATAAATATATACAATTATTTGTTGATCATATAAAATGTATGAATCATTTTAAAATTGAAAAGAAAAATGATCAAAGTTAGAATACCTTTGTCATTTGTACGCTGCCAGGGTCATGACCTCGCTGGATTGGACTCGATCTTCAGCGACCCAGCAGCACTTGAGCTCTGTTAACATGCTCACGTGCTTGTAATCAACTCATCATCATGCTGAAACCGAGCAGGTCCCTCGTGTTTCCGCAGTCAAGTTTGTCCTTGAATATTCCACACCTGTGAGACAACAGATCCATTTATGATCCCCCCCCCCCCAAATACATGTTTGTCCAGCGTCAACTGTATTGGTGTTTACTCTGTCGCCCTCCCAAACGTTGTGTTTGTTTTTTCTCTGTGGCTCTGAAACGCTCAAATTGTGTTTCTCAATGCTGGATCCCCGGAGGAGCGCGTTCGGCGGCAGGTGTCTGAAGGAGTCAAATCTCTGCTCCCGTTGTTGGGTAATACATCTGCCGTGGAAACGTGCGCAGACTTTTCCCCTCTGTTAACTTCTCCTCTGTTAGTGCACACAGGGTTCCTTATGACATCAAAATATAGCTCTCGGTCTCCAGTGCATGGCATTTCATCCAGCTGTTGATATTTCTCTGATAATTATATAACTTGTATTGTTTTTTAAAGTTTGAGCAACAAAGCCCGACACAATAGTGCTTTTGCGCTGTGACGATCCCCCACTGGAGGCATTGACTTGCTCTTAATAGATGTTGCACTGTAAATCTGAATTGAAAGCCTGGGTCATTGTGCCTCATTGACTTAAAACCACAAAAAGCAAATGATGTCTTAGTTGAGAGAAATATATCAAAGGATATCAACAATTATGAGTCATAAACAGGCTTGGCGCCGCAGCGGAGGGGCCCGGAGCAGCGGGAATTAGCATGTTGAGCTAATAAATATGCATGTAAAGATTCTCCCAGAGGAATAACACGCGTGTGATTGATAGCTTTGCAATTGAAGGATGTGTAAATTCACCGTTTTTTCCCTCCGTTCTGCACTTCTGCTGTCGTACCGTTGAAATCCATCTCACTTGTTAAAAGTTTTACCAACTTTATAATCCTTAATGCCACATCTGCTTCCTGCCTTTATAGCGCCTGTAAAACTTCATTAAATTATTACCACCAGCTGGCCTCATCACACAATAACCTCACTTATCTCTCATTCGCTGACAATACTTCTGATTTATAGACCCTATTAGAATAAATGATATTTTATACATGTGTATATGGGTAAACAAGAGGAAATGTGTTCTTTTTCAATCATTCACAAGCGCCGGCATTTTTTGGGGAATGTTTGGTGAAAACACTGATTTTCGGTTAATAGTTGTGAAGAATGATATAGATCTCTCTATGTAATTATATAATATGTAATATATAATAGCATATTTTATATTATAATTTTTTTTATTTCACTGAGTTGTGGAACAGTGTTAATAGTTATAAGTGTGTGTGTGTGTGTGTGTGTGTGTGTGTGTGTGTGTGTGTGTGTGTGCGCATATGAATTTTTTCACTTTTGTGTATTTAGTTATTTTATTATTTGATTTATTTGATTTGTGGGACAGTGTTAATTGAAGAATGATAAAAAAAAAAATATTAATAAAATAAAATAGAAATAAAAGTTTGGTAACACTTAAAGCATTTAAATGCATTCTAAATATAGTTTTAATGCATTAATTATGCCTTGTAATGCACCTTTATGAGTTAAATATATTGCATTATAATACTTAATCTATTCATTGTTACAACTTTAGAATGTATAATGCATTAAAACACATGACAAACAAACCTTTAAATACTATAATGCATTTTAACTTTGGCTACAGTTATTTATGAAAAGATATAATGCATTACATTGTACCTTTATAATGCACTATGCATAAAGACGTAAAGGTTTAGCAAAAAAATATATTTAGTAAAAGAAATGTCAGAAAATGTAATTTTCATCATACAGTACAATATAAAATGAATGTACATTTGATTATATATAAAAGGCTGCATTTCCACATACAAATATCATTGTCTTCTCTGTGCTACTTTTACAATACACACAATTACGAACTAAAGTTGGTCTCTCCGATGTTCTTTTCTCAGGTAAGCGCTTGAGAAGTTTCTCTTCCCACTGACATGGAAAGTGGGATGGATCTCGGAGAAGCGTTGACGTTCCCATCCAGAAGAATTCCAGCACCCCCTAATGTCACAATCGAGTTACTGAAGTGCCCGACTCACAACAGCACAAACAGCCAAGAGGTACTTGCCTTTCCAAACTCTGGTGGAAGCTGAGAGGAACAATGCTACAGTAATTGTCCATAGTGCCGCCAAAAGTTTTAAAGTTGAAATGGAGTAGTGAGTAATTTGGCTAAATCGGTTTCATTTATGTGGGAGTACACAAAGCTAGAAATGTACCCTCGAGGTGTAATAAGTCATTTCCATGTTTTAAGTTTGTTTTAAGTGCTCACACTGAGAGAAGAATGATGTGTTATTGCCCCGGGGTAAAGAGACAAACCTCCTGCACATGTTCTCTGAGGAGACGAGAACTTCCTGAGGTTAAAGGTCAACACTGGCTGTGCTTGCTTACTAATTACTGCATTCTGCTTACTATTTGAAAAACATAGATTAAAAAGTAGTATGCATAACCGTCATGCTTTTAATACAATCCTATGCAATCCAGTAAATAATTATGACAAAATTTGCTGATATATTAATGCACAAATAGCAGTATAGTAATATGCTTTCCAATCATAACCAGGATGAACAATACAATCAACATTAGTAATCTTTGGGGCATTACTTAGTCATTGTTACATTTGGCATATTTAGTCTTTCTTTCTGTTTTCTCTTTTCCTAATTTGGCTTTGGACGTGTTTGGCATATTCTCTGTTTAACTAACAGCTTGAGGGACTCGATTTGGAGAAGTGTAATATAATTATGAGCTTATTAATATGTGTGTTTGCGGGTGTTGTGAGAAATCTGGTAGACATTGTCATTTGCTATGCTGCCTTTCTGCCTTTGCTCAGGTGTTAAAGAGATATGCAGAGTGATTTTTGATGATAGATATGATGGGTGTTAACTAGTCTTGTGCAACTAGTCCTGGTGCATGAAATATGCAGTGTACAGTGATGCTCAATATTCATGAATTAATATTCATAGAAATAGATTAGAATCTGTATTAGTATATAACAGTTAAGTTAAGGTATATTGAAACCTTTAGTTGGCTTTTCAAGCAAAATACTCTTTATTACTAATCATAATCTTTATTCATTTGAATAATATAAAATTGCATATATAATGGTAAAATATTCACACACATATTCATGATTCATAGTAATAGAAACAGATTAGAAAACAGTGTTGGTCAAGTTTAATGAGACCCACGATTGCTTTTTCAAGCAAAATAATCTTGCAATAATTTAAAAAAGAATATATGAAGAAGATATAAGAATATAGGAAATATAATATATATATAATTACATTTCAATATTATCCAAAATAATGGAAGTTATTTTTGCGGCAGTGAAAAACATTACATTTAAAAACAATAAAAAGTTGATAATGGCATAATGACAAGCTGATAATGGCATAGTGGCATGTTTTTTATTATTATTTATTTTTATTTTACAGACATATTCTTTTCATATTTCCCATATTGAAAAACCACCCTTTCAATATGGAAAAGTCATCTTACATATGACCCACGTCCAGTGTTGGGGAAAGTTTCTTTTTAAAGTAATGCATTATAATATTGCGTTACTCCCTAAAACAGTAACTAATTACGTTACTTAGTTACTTTTTATGGAAAATAATGTTACGCTACTTTCGTGTTAATTTTTTTAAATAAGAAGGGCTTGATTGTTTGTTTTTAATAAAAGAAGTTCTATTTATAGCAAATGTAAAAGCCTTTCACACCAAAAAGTGTACTGAATAAACCTCAGACTGAAGAAGAGTAAATCACGTCTGTACAGTAGAACACAGGAGGAGATTCAACACTCTTCAGCAAATAAAATATAATTGTTAGTTTATCTAAAGTCATTTTTGCTCATTAGTATGGTTGAACTGGATCATCAAAGGTCAGCAGTAAACACATTGGTTGATCAAATGGGATTAGATACATTTGTGTTGTTTAACAAATTGAATTATTACAGGTTTTCTTCATATTCTGAGTTTGCATTTCCCTGTTTTAATTAATTTTGATGAATCTTGTTTTTTTTGCAAGTGGGATGAATTAATGCATATTCAGATTAATCTAGATAGAATACAGTAAGATCATGTTCACACAGCGCACTGTCAGTCAATAAATGGAACAAAGTAACTCAGATATTTTCTTGTAAATTAAAAAATAATGTGTTACTTGAAAAAAGTAATTTATTACGTAACTCGCGTTACTTGTAATGCGTTACCCCAACGCTGCCCAATTACATACGATGCCATAACTCTGAAATAACCATCCATTATGAACAATAGTTAATGCATTATGTGTCTGTGCCTTGCATCAACCTGCCTGCCTGCGTTTGTTTGCCTTTTTATCTCGTATTTCTACAGACTCGTCAGAAGTTGGCGGTGAAATGGTGCATGATTAGTATGCATTAAACGCCACTGCTGTAGTTGTAAAAGTAGGGCCTGTCTGTACGTCCTATAACTGTGATGCTGATGAGCACGCGGCCTGTTTGTTTTCCCTCGTGCAGTAAACAGACTCATTTGGAGCGCGAGCTTGATTTCCCCTGAGCGTGCGCTGCGGCATGAACACTACCTGTCAGCATCAGCACACCTGAGCTGCTGAGCATTAACCATCAGGGTCGCTGACACAAGCCAGGCGCGCTCAAATGAGCGGAACGATCACTCAGCAATAAGACACCGGCTCCAAAATACCAGAAATATCATGCTGGTCACCACGTCTTTAGATGTCTTGCCCCCTAAAGAACAGCATTGCATATGATGTTGTGTAATGCAGGAAACTTTGAAGTTTACTTCAACTTAATGGACAGTGCATAATAAAACAATAACAATGACTTGATATGATTCAGCTGATTATGGAGAATTTGCATGAACGTTGGCAGGTTTTTAGCGTTTACGGTGTGAGTGGGTGTTTTGAGCGATATGAAAAACCCACGATTGAACCTTTAAGACAGCTGAAGAAAAGAGCTTGTCAACAGAAGGATTGCTATGATCACATTCAATTAATTACAAATGAAATGAATTAGCATTCAATTAATGCCATGCTTGCTTTAAACGTTTCGGTACCTTCGGTAGAAGTTATATATTTCAAACGATGCAATAAAATACTGCCTACATAGAAAAATATCAAAAGACTGTTAACCGTATATTAATAAAAGAAAATTAACACAATTACTATATTATAGGTGTACATTTGATTGCCTGAAACGGCACTGCTTTTGAAGATTGTCAAAGCGATATAATTTCTGGGTGATATCAAACGGTCATCTGATTTTATGATGTTATGTGTGCTGGCTCAACAGGTCATAAGGCCTTAATTACACTAATCACATTTGAGGTGACTCTTAAACTGCACTGCTGGCATGGCCCTCGACCGAGTCTTCGTTATTCCATGTCACCTACATTTATCCTCATCGGCCAAGAGGCTGATTCTAACAGAAGCCCTTTTGTGTGTTTGGTATTAGACTCATGGAGAAGTGCTTCAGAGAGAGACTGAGGGGGTTGTAGAGGAGAAGAAGGGTGAGTATGTGGCACTGTGCAAGAATGGGGTACAAAATAGGTCTCTTTTATTGCATAAAACATAGGCATTAATACATATGCGTATGTTCTGTTTATATATATATAGATAGACAAAGAGATGAAATACAGATATAGTTCCACATATTTTCATATTTAATATATATGTATATACAGGTGCATCTCAATAAATTAGAATGTCGTGGAAAAGTTCATTTATTTCAGTAATTAAACTCAAATTGTGAAACTCGTGTATTAAATAAATGAAATGCACACAGACTGAAGTATTTTAAGTCTTTGTTTCTTTTAATTGTGATGATTTTGGCTCACATTTAACAGAAACCCACCAATTCACCATCTCAACAAATTAGAATATGGTGACATGCCAATCAGCTAATCAACTCAAAACACCTGCAAAGGTTTCCTGAGCCTTCAAAATGGTCTCTCAGTTTGGTTCACTAGGCTACACAATCATGGGGAAGACTGCTGATCTGACAGTTGTCCAGAAGACAATCATTGACACCCTTCACAAGGAGGGTAAGACACAAACATTCATTGCCAAAGAAGCTGGCTGTTCACAGAGTGCTGTATCCAAGCATGTTAACAGAAAGTTGAGTGGAAGAAAAAGATGCACAACCAACCGAGAGAACCGCAGCCTTATGAGGATTGTCAAGCAAAATCGATTCAAGAATTTGGGTGAACTTCACGAGGAATGGACTGAGGCTGGGGTCAAGGCATCAAGAGCACCACACACAGACGTGTCGAGGAATTTGGCTACAGTTGTCTTCAGAGACGTCTTACCTGGGCTAAGGAGAAGAAGAACTGGACTGTTGCCCAGTGGTCCAAAGTCCTCTTTTCAGATGAGAGCAAGTTTTGTATTTCATTTGGAAACCAAGGTCCTAGAGTCTGGAAGAAGGGTGGAGAAGCTCATAGCCATAAGTTACTTGAAGTCCAGTGTTAAGTTTCCACAGTCTGTGATGATCGGGGGTGCAATGTCATCTGCTGGTGTTGGTCCATTGTGTTTTTTGAAAACCAACGTCACTGCACCCGTTTACCAAGAAATGTTGGAGCACTTCATGCTTCCTTCTGCTGACCAGCTTTTTAAAGATGCTGATTTCATTTTCCAGCAGGATTTGGCGCCTGCCCACACTGCCAAAAGCACCAAAAGTTGGTTAAATGACCATGGTGTTGATGTGCTTGACTGGCCAGCAAACTCACCAGACCTGAACATAGAGAATCTATGAGGTATTGTCAAGAGAAAAATGAGAAACAAGAGACCAAAAAATGCAGATGAGCTGAAGGCCACTGTCAAAGAAACCTGGGCTTCCACACCACCTCAGCAGTGCCACAAACTGATCACCTCCATGCCACGCCGAATTGAGGCAGTAATTAAAGCAAAAGGAAGCCCCTACCAAGTATTGAGTACATATACAGTAAATGAACATACTTTCCGGAAGGGACAATTCACTAAAACCATTTTTTTATTGGTCTTATAAAGTATTCTAATTTGTTGAGATTGGTGTTTATTTTTGTTAAATGTGAACCAAAATCATCACAATTAAAAGAACCAAAGACTTAAACTACTTCAGTCTGTGTGCATTGAATTAATTTAATACACGAGTTTCACAATTTTATTTGAATTACTGAAATAAATGAACTTTTCCACAACATTCTAATTTATTGAGATGCACCTGTATATATATATATATGTTGTGTGTATTTGCGTTTTTGTGACAAATGAGGACATAAATTTGTATAATGACACAGGTATGACCTGGGTATTACAAGGTGACTCATGAGGACATTGCCCCATTTCCACATTTTTCAAAAGGCTTATGAATCATACAGAGTGAGATTTTTTTTTTTCTCCTGTGAGGGCTAAGTTTAAGTGTAGGGCAATAGTACATACAGTTTGTACAGTATAAAAATCATTATGCCTATGGGATGTTCCCACTTTTCACAAAAACAAACGTGTGTGTGTGTGTGTGTGTGTATTAGTGATGTCAAATGATTAATCACACATGCATGTATATATTTAAGATTTGTTTTATATTAAATATATTTACGTATAATATAAATTATATAAATATATATATTTTACTCTCACTCTCTCATATTGGTCACTGGAAGTTCAACATGGCACCTCATGGCAAAGAACTCTCTGAGGATCTGAAAAAAAGATTTGTTGCTCTACATAAAGATGGCGTAGGCTATAAGAAGATTGCCAAGACCCTGAAACTGAGCTGCAGCACGGTGGCCGAGACCATACAGCGGTTTAACAGGACAGGTTCTACTCAGAACAGGCCTCACCATGGTCGACCAAAGAAGTTGAGTGCACATGCTCAGCGTCATATCCAGAGGTTGTGTTTGGGAAATAGACGCATGAGTGCTGCCAGCATTGCTGCAGAGGTTGAAGGGGTGGGGGGTCAGCCTGTCAGTGCCGCACACTGCATCAAATCGGTCTGCATGGCTGTCGTCCCAGAAGGAAGCCTCTTCTAAAGATGATGCACAAGAAAGCCTGCAAAGAGTTTGCTGAAGACAAGCAGACTAAGGACATGGATTACTGGAACCATGTCCTGTGATCTAAAGAGACCAAGATAAACTTATTTGGTTCAGATGGTGTCAAGCGTGTGTGGCGGTAACCAGGTGAGGAGCACAAAGACAAGTGTGTCTTGCCTACAGTCAAGCATGGTGGTGGGAGTGTCATGGTCTGGGGCTGCATGAGTGGCACTGGGGAGCTACAGTTCATTAAGGGAACCATGAATGCCAACATTTTCTGTGACATACTGAAGCAGAGCATGGTCCCCTCCCTTCGGAGACTGGGCCGCAGGGCAGTATTCCTACATGATAACGACCACTGCCTTGCTAAAGCAGCTGAGGGTAAAGGTGATGGACTGGCCAAGCATGTCTCCAGACCTAAACCCTACTGAGCATCTGTGGGGCATACTCCAATGGAAGGTGGAGGAGCGCAAGCTCTCCAACATTTTCATTTGACCTGATAAAGTATCATTTATGAGCTGAGCGCTGCTTTGTTTACAGCCGTTACCGGGGAAACCACTATATTTCTGACATTCCAAAAGCATCTCCTAATGGCAGAGAATGAATGTGTTTTTTCAATAATCCAGTCTGCAGTTTTTGTTCAGACCAATTCGAAAAATCCACCCTATAAATATTCAATTCAATAGTGAGGTTAATCATTTTTTAATTGATTTGTGTTTTTTGTTAACTTCTATCTCAGCAGTAAATCAATTGCTATTTCGTGGTCTACAACATAAAATAATAAAAGTGTCTGCTAAATAAATAATAAATGTAAATGAAAGAATCCCATTATAACATGTACATGACAAATGTAGAAACATTGGACTCAACACCATTGTGCAGCAGCAAGCATCACGACACAAAATGAACCTCAAGGTTAATCTAGGTAATTTTGTGCAAATGTATAGGCCCCATTACTATATTTGCCTGGGGCCCCCAATTCACTAAATCCGCCCCAGGGTGTTTGTATATTGGACTAGGTTAGGTTAGATTATTATTGGACTGGGCTACAATATTTTGATTCAGTAACTTTAGTATTTTGTAAAAGTATTTTGAGTTGTGTGCAATGTAGGACCTAGAATGTAAGCTAATTTTCTTTCTAACTATTTATTTATTCCATATAAATGTAAAGTACAATAATGGAGAATAAGCTAAAAGATTTTTTTTTTTGTGTAACATTGTTCTTCAACAGATTCACGACGTATGATTTGAATTGTTAGTCAAAAAAGGTCAAGACCTCAAAGGAAAGACAAAAAGCTAAAATAAATATTGAATTCATTGAAAGGTTATTTTTCATGCTGTTAACCATACGTTAGCTCATAGTTTATCTCACAAGAGATTTATGCATCAATGAAAGCAACGGGACACCAAACATGTGAACATAGAGAGTCATGCGGGTTTTGTGAGGTTAAAAACGGTTATATGTGAGCAGGTTTAGGCTTTGTTTGAAGGCACTAATAGAGCAAGCCTGTTTGGAAGGTAGCATGTGTGCGCTTTCGCCTCATCACAATGAAACAGACCTAACTTCTGTGTGTAGAAAACTAGAGCGTGACTGCCACATTTGAATATGAAATAGCCAAAGATTTCTGTTTCAGACACCTTGTACATTGTGCAAACAAAGCCACCAATTCCAGGGAAGAAAGATGAGTGAATTTAAAGCAGGTCTTTGTTGTTGTTTATAACTGTTGTCTTTGTTCCCATTTTTCCTCTGCAGGCAAAAGAATGGGCTGAAATATTTTTAAACCGTAATTACCTGGCCGGGTTCCGACAGAGGGGGATTAATGGAGGAACGCGGAGCATCAGGTTCCAGAGATGTGTGCTGGAAGGTACGATGAGGGAGAGATGCGCTTCTCCGTCACACACGGGAAATGAGGAAACGGCAGATTTCTGATGTCTTTTTCACCAGCACAAGTCATCAGCTCACGCCAAGCCCTTCACGAACCAACAGGAGCCATTTAGTCTTTCAAATCCAGTCTGGGAGATGTTTCAGGATTTCCTTTTTTCTTCGTTTAACCCTTCGTTTTTTTGTGGTGGTTAAATTAACTATATTTGGTGCTAGTTAACTCTCATTGTACATTTACATAAACCAGACATCTGGACTTTACTTTTCTTAGAGTGATGATCTACATTAACTTTCACAAGTTAGTTGCAAAAGACAAGCAGCTACTTATGAGGTCTTGTTCATTTTGACTGAATATTATGGACGTCTGTTTCCAACAACTAATACAAAAAGATGATTGCAACTTTTTCTCTCATAATTTTGACTTTTTTTTCTCGTAACTGCGAGTTTACGTCTTGCAATTCTGACTTTTTTTTCAGACATGTGAGGTATATGCTCACAATTGCGATATAAAGTTATAAAGTTCAAATCTGAGGGGCAATAAGACTATTCTTACAATTGCGAGTTTACATCTTACTATAAGCTATATAATATAAACTCGCAAAAATACAATAGAAAAAGACAATGGCAAGGAGAAGTCAGGATTGCAAGAATAAAGTCATAATTGTGAGAGAAAAGTTGCAATTATATTTTGTTTATTCAGTTGCAGAAACAGGCTTCCAAAAATATTTATATGGATCCAAACAAAAATGCTGATTAATGTGAATGCTCTAAATCATTGGTCTCAAATTCCTGGAGGGCCACAGCTCTGCACAGTTTAACTCCAACCCTAATCAAACGCACCTGATCCAGCTAATCAAGCTCTTCAAGATCACTGGAAACTTACAAGCAGGTGTGATTTGGAGCTAAACTGTGCAGAGCTGTGGTCCTCCAGGAATTGAGTTTGAGACCAATGCTCTAAATGAAGTTAGACATTTTAAAAAGTAAACTGAATTTGGAAAGATATTTTAATCCTGCGGTGTACTTTTTATTTACATCACCATAACATTTTATTTTAATCTATAAACAATGTTTCGGCCCTTCCTTATGTATGCATACTATTTTTACCCAATGCAACATTGAAAATGTCCTGTAAGTTTATGGTCTTTTTCACATCTTTGAAAACTGAATTTAGACTAAAGGTGGATTCAGATCTTATTTTGGTCCATTTTATTTGTGATTGGATTGTCTCCCGTTCTCACTTTTCTCATGTGTTTAGTTCAGTTTAGAAAATATAGTGCGCACACACCTGAATCATATGTAGATGCATTGGATAAAAGTCAGGTGTAAGCCTGAAGTTGATTGAAATGCTTTAAAAATATGCATATTTAAGTAGAGTGCAGGATTATACATTTTCATGAGTTTACTTTAAAAGGGTCTGACTTCATTTAGAGCATTCACATTAGTAAACAATTATGTTTTCACCCACTCAAATATGCATAAAATACAAGACATTATAAGTAGCTTTTTTGTAACCTTTTGGAACTAACTTGTAAAAGTCAAAATAGATCATTGATCATGAGAAATCTGAACAGGAATCATAAGGTAACAAGTACGTAATGGGAAGTGAAGTGTAATGTATAATTTCTAAGACACCAAATGGGATTTTATGATTGTTTCCTGACAGGTTTCCTCCTCCAACCACTCCTCATCTTCTATTGTTCAGAAGAAAACGGACACAAGTATATACAGTAAAAACCAGGTACTTCAAAAAGAGCAAGACCTCATAAGTAGCTTCTTTACTGTCTTTTTCAACTAACTTGTAAAAGTCAATGTAGATCATCACTCCAAGAAATAAAGTAAAGTCCTTTAAAATGCATTTCAGTCACACATTAGTAGTGATTTAGTTGGTTGCACGTATGCTTTATGGTATTGATTGCAGCATAACTGTTTGTGTTTGAGTACAAAAAGCATATTGATCACTGGCGCCGTATGCTTTTTGTGCAGAAATTACAGAAAAACCCAACAAAAAGGGCCACGATTTCATCGTCACTGTTTTCTCATTGCATTTGTGTAAAACTGTTTCAACGCCTCAAGCTCCAGTCTATCGGCTAGCTTTTATTTGCGAGATGAACTCAAATTGAGGCTTGAATCTAAAGTAAGGCACATCCAAACATGCTTTTCACTAATACAGAGGTCTGTAGTTAACGGAGCGCTTCATAAATGTGTCTGATTTATAATAGGACATAAAGTGATTCCTTCCATAAACCACCAGTGCAATCTACGGTCTAATTACAACAACACCATAAATCACGAATAAATCGGAGGAAAACACAATATAAACAAACAAAACTTTGCTGGAAAGTAAACCGCGTTAAAACTATGAAGAGCAGCAGAACGGAGTCATAAAAGCTCATTTAAAGGCTGATATTATGAAGATCATAGAAAATTACAGCGGCCTATAGATAGTAAGCAATCCATTATTGGTGTGTAATGGGCGGGAAGCTGTGTTATGATCTCTAAAGTTTATCAGTCTAGTGGCCTTCGCTTGCTGAAGACGTCATGTGACTCAAACTCAGTGAGAAAGTTGAACAGGAATCATACGGTGACAAATGAGTAAAGTTAAAGTGTGCTGTATAATTTATGTGGCACCAAATAGGATTTTATGATTGTTTTCTAGCAGGTTTCTTCCTCCAATCTCTCCTCATTTTCCATTGCTCAGAAAAATGGACAAAAGGTCTATAAAAACGCCTTTTAAAAATAGGTTCTAAAACACATTTTAATATGATTTTTTCATATTAAATATGTTTCAGTGGAAAAGAGGTCCATGCTATGGTTAGGCCAGGAAATTCAACCAATTAATGACTTGTATGTGTGGATTAAACTGGGAACGTAGGACGCATTTTAACAATGAAAAGCAGCATGCTTCTCATTTCACCAACTTTGTAGAATTGTATTTAATCATTGAAAATTGATGGCCAATCACAAGTTTTTGTGTATATCTTTTAAACAGAAAGTCTACTGTCCTTCTAACAGCTTTTAGATGTGCCTTTTGTTTTGCCGTTTGCACTTCCTAGAAGGGTTGTTTATTCATTAATAGATTATTCATTAATACTAAATTAGCTGTTATTTTATATATTTTCTGTTTTCTTTTTTATTAGTTTACATTTTCATAATTGTGTGCTTTTGTCATTTTATTAGTTTTGTTAAACATATTTTTATACAGCTATAATACATTTTTATTTCAGTTTTATTTTTAATAATTTAAATACTTCAACTTAAAAATTCTATTCAATTTTCATTCAAGTTCTTTAAGTTTTGCATTTAATGTTTCATATTTCAGCTTTATTTCAGTTTACGAAAATTATTTGTAATAGTTTTAACTTTAGTTTAACTACTAAGCAGATGTATTGAGATACTATTGTAGTATCTGTATGTTTCCGTATCGTAAATATGTTTGTATTTACAAATATATAGTAAATATTTTTTTTCTAATTTGTTTTCTAAAACCCCCCCAAAAAAATTGGTTTTGGTTTTAGTTCTGTCATGACAACGGTGCGTTTAGCACGGTAATTGAATGTGTTTGGTCTTGACAGAATAGATCTGCTACACTGCTGCGGGCGGAAGAGCAAGTACCGAGGCTTACTGCCAAAGACATCCACAGACATGCTGCTGTGTGCACGTAAGTAATACTGCTGCTGCACGTATAACAAATATGAAATTATCCTGTGTTAGATCTGTACAGGTGGAGCTGGGGAAGGTGGAGGGTTACTGCTACAGCAAGCACAGACAAGTATTTGAATGTTGAGCAGCAAGCTCGTTCACCACTGATGTGAACAGGAACCAATCAGCTGCGCCGTGTGGATAATGATGTGATTATATCAGATAGAGTTAGAACCTATCGGCCTGCATGCGCCATCTAGAGTTTCATGACCCAACTTTGTATTTAACTATATTAACTAAGAGCTTGATTTAAAAGGATAGTTCACTTTAAAATAAACATCCTTTAGGCACCCTCGTGATTTTCCAAACCACACTTTTTCTTTTGTCAAGGAGAGGTTTAGAAGAATGTATGAGCTGCTTTTTTACATGCAGTGAAAGTGGATGGGAATCAGAAGACCAGAGAACCAGAAGATGAACCTTAAAACATCATAAAAATAGTCCTTATGGCTCATACACTATATCCCAAGTCTCTGTGGGAACACGGTTGTTATTTAATGAAATACTTTCATTGCATCAAAAAAGGAGTTTGAGCATTCTAAATTTCCCCTTTTGTGTTCCACAGAAGAAAGTCAATAATGACAGAATATTCCGTTTTGGAATTATTCCTTTAAAAACCAGAAACATGCATTTAGACACAAACAACAACAGCAGAGGAGATGCAAAAACAGACGGAGCCATGAAAAGCAAAGATACGAATTCACATTATTGTGCTGTAATCCTGTTAGCCCAGGAAACACGCTGTCTTTGACTTCTCCACCATTCACTCCAAACCAAGAGCATGTGCTCCATCCAGCACAACTCATTAATGATCCATGCTGGGACAATCCTTTATTATCCGAGCCATATTTAATATTCAACCAGCATGGGAAATCAATGCTCCTTTATGCTGAACTCATTTCACTTGATATACATTCTCTGAGCTCGGAGAAGAACAATAAAATGTCAAAAACTCAATGATGGTTGCCTCATTGTGGAAATAGATGCGCGTGTCCGTCCATAAATGTTGTTCAAAGCGCTCCATTATGCAGTCTTTCCTGTATGGTTGACCAAATTCAGATCATCTTGCATCTGGAAAGCAGAAAATGACAGCGCTCTTGCCTATATGCAGCTCCTATTAGCATTAATACCATCTGTTAGTCATCAGGAGAAGTCACTCATGCCTTAATAGTCTGTCTTTATGTATCATAAACATTTTAAGCTCAAAGCTGTCATAGATGATTAAGTGTTCCATTATCTATGCTTTTCTTCTCCAAGTTGGTCGTTTGATGTGAAACTCTTTTCTGAGCTTTCGAGAGAGTTCTGAGGACGAAGGTTTTATTCGATTAAAGCGATACGCCACCACAAGCTGTGTGCGTTTTACCACAGGAAATGGCTTTAAAAAACCCTGAACCATGGTAAAATCATGGTAAAACACAGCCATGTGTTTTTTTCACTTTTAGAATTGTGGTTTATCGATGTGTTTTAATATTAAAACCATGCTGAAAACAGATTTGAATGTTATTGTACTCCATTTCTTTAGGAAACTACGAATATTGCGGTCCATGTGGTGAAAAAAGAATAATCTGTAGAACTGTGTGCGACGCGTGTTGTGGGGTACGAGAGCACCTGCTCATCAAAAGAGTAATATGAATGCACAGTGGGGTGGTGTGGGTTTAGCTTCACCAGCTGCCATCTGCTATCAATATCATTAGCATTCGCCATGACCAATTGTAATATTAGATTATTGAATACCCAGAGGGTGATGAATACAAGCACAACATTCTGCATATCATTACAGCATGGGAAATATAGAAAAGGATCTATTTGGGCTACAGCCTTTTACATTCGAAATGTGCCTTCAAATCATGACTTGGTATGTGATTTGTGTTGCATATCTTGTGTAGTGCATGTAGAGCCGATCCTCCCTATACGCAGAACACACAAGCTGCATAGGGCCCCAGAAACACCAGGGGACCCCCTTGCTCCCAAAGAGGATTTCATTTTAGTTTTGTTGTTGAGTTTGGCCAGAGGTTATGAAAACATGAAATATCATTTATTTTAATGCGGTGCGCTGTCACCCTCTCTGAAAATCTGTTAAATCATGTAACGTGAATGTCGTACAGTCTCTTGCTCAAGAAAGGTTGAAAAGCGTACGGAGCCGCAGAAGAGACGAGCACTTTCTGCGAGCGCGATTCGAGACAGAGAGTGAATCACAGACTAATGCGTTGTTGCATCCCTTATTTCATCTCAACCACACATGCTAATACCCCCCCCCCCCCTTCTGCGTAGGGCCCCCAGAAGTCCAGGATCGGCACTGAGTGCATGTTGCAAGGTGAGCTTTAGTGCAAGCCTTTTCTGGAGCTCTTATTTATGGTTTGTATCATGTAAATATCAACTTTATTTCAAGTGTTGTTATTGTTAACTAAGATTATTATAAATCATTTCTGTTAATCCAAAGAAAGTAACTGATATAAAAATTTCAAAAAAGAAACTGAAATAAAATAAAATGAAAGGTCAATACAAAACACTAATACAAATAACAATGAAAAAAGGCCATAACAAAATTACTAAAACTAAAATGAAAAAAGTAAAAGTTCAAAATATTTGTAAAATAGTATATAAATAATAAAAAAATTACACTGCTGGGAAGTGCACATGAGAAAGCAAACTGAAAAACTGTAAACCAACAAATCTGATAACAAATAATAAAAATATATATATACAAATATTAAACATTTGTATTTATATAAATATAATACAAATTACATCACAAAAAAATGAAAATGTTAAAGTAAAAGCTAATTAAAAATAATAATAATATATAGTATGTTATATAAATAATACTAAAATAACACTGCTGAGAAGTGAAAATGGAAAAACAAACTGCAAATGTAAAAGCAAAACAAAATTCCAATGTTACAAATATTTTTACAATTTGTATAAGAATATAAAATAATACTTTTTTGATTGTTTATTATTTCAATAATTTGATCTTCTTGGCAAATCGGAGCACAGTTTGGGTCATTTCAGAAACTCTAGATGAGACACATGTGAGATCTCTGGAGTTATTTTTCAGGAAACAAACCTGCAGCTTTGCAAGAGATATTTGAGATCTCATTGGTATTTTATTTTCATACAGATATCTTATAAGAGCATGTTTCAGATCAAATTTGCATTAAAAACACTGAACGGAAACATGTATTTTTTATTTTTGACACGCATATAGTAACGAAAACAACTCGACCACATGGCCTTTTCACATTATGCAGTCTGTCACCTGAACTCAACTCAGACCAAACGCTTCACAGTGACTGACTGAACCTCTTCCTGTCATGTAGAAGAAGACGGCATGAAAACACATGATCAGATTTTGAAGAAAACATTTGACAGCAGTGTTCACCAATCGGAGCAAAGCTCTGCAGACAATCTTTAATTCAGACGTTATTCAGGTTTTGCATTAAATATGCACCACTAGCCATCTGCTGCACTCTTCAGTGAGGCCTACTGCAAAACCCCTAAAATTGTCTCTCAATTCGCAGTTTTTTTTTAAGCATATGAAAATTTGATCAATACCACACAGGTTTTTAATCTTCCATAAAAATGCATGGTGTACAAAGTGAGTCATCGGCAACTAAGAGTGTTATTTTTCCTCACAAACGTCAGTAGATAACATGATTAAGCTGAAGATTTAGCC
The DNA here is from genome assembly GCA_027422435.1 of Schizopygopsis pylzovi. NCBI lineage: Eukaryota > Metazoa > Chordata > Actinopteri > Cypriniformes > Cyprinidae > Schizopygopsis > Schizopygopsis pylzovi. Next base: position 31,745,172 of record CM049823.1, on the reverse strand, counting down.
ATTTAAAGGCAGCAATGTATCCTCCGTGGCCAATCCCATAAAGCATTGCAACAAGGTCAGTGAATACAGCTATGCAATATGACTGATTTTAAGACAAGACACTACAGATAAAACCATTGTTTTTTCATACACTGCTCAATGTTGAAATGATACGCTAGTTTGTTTCTGTAATTTAGTGAACTAGAGTAAAGAAAGCATCCAAAATACATGTGCAAGTGTTTATTTTATTCCATCTTGTTTATTTGCACTGGTTGATACAATACATATCTTTAAAGGCAGTGAGTTTTTTCATGCACTGAGCCAAACATTTCTAATTCAGCAGCCCTTACATAAACTTTACAGTTCTGAAGGTACATAGTGGTTTCTTCATATACCACCATGAATATATCATGATATGATCATACAGCATGTAATATTCTATTCCTAAAACTCCCCACATTTGTGTTGGTTTTGTTGTTGTTGCCAGTGTTTTCTGATTGAAAGAGTGACAATTTTTTTAAATATGTAAATAAATAATTGAAATAAATTGAAGAACCTTCCGATGTTCAGATTTCTGTTCTGGAAATGTATGTAAAATAGTGCAATTCCATTTTTAAAATTTATTATTATTTAAACAAACTTGTAATATGAATGAATGATGAATTTATATTTGCTGTACACCCAAAGTGCTTTACAGTCATGTGGGGGGGTCTCTCCTCAACTACAAATATAAAACAGTTGTCTTGATATAGTGTAATTAATGAACTGGGGAAAGTATGGTGATATATATTAGTTACATTTATTTACCTATATATCTTGCCTTAAATATGCTTTTTAATACTAAATATTTGTAAAACTTCATTACCATAATTTTTTAATGTATTCTTTTTTTCATTTTAAAATGTTAAATGCACTAATTCAATATCAAATATTTAATATTCATACAATTGAGAATTTAACTTCTGATATTTCTGTTTATGCTGCAGGACAGCGAGACGGCGTCCTGCTAGGCTTTGAGAGCGCTCAAGAACACTGGCCGTCCTGTGACCGCTAATGCATGTGCAGTGCAATACGAACAGGTGATTTCTGTTTTCAGCCTTGTCTTTTGTGCTCAATACGTGAACTTCACCCTGCTGAGCCTTTGTCCGTGATGGTGCCATTCTCAATACAATTGAGATATTTGCAGCCTGCTTTTGTCGAGTGCAACATATACCCCTCAAAACCACATGGGTGTATCGCTGACAGATTGACGGTTTGAGGCTTTCATTTCGAGGGGCTGGAAAGAAGTCGATCTGGTGGTTCTCAGGAAGTCAGTCTGTCACACTCTTTGAACATCAAATGAGCCGGTGTGCTGCTTGAACAGTGGCTGAGGTCTCGTGATGTCAACAGGACACACAGTGACCTTTAGAGAAAGCAGACGCTGAAGATGTTCTTTGGAATTGCTGAGGGTGACATTTTACATTTTTATTTGCATGAGTGTGTATATATACTGAGCTTAACAAGTATACTAGAGTTCAGCATCTGCCACTTGAGTTAACACCACTTGAATTTCAATGTGAATGCTGAAAAACCAGGCCAAAATATTTGATATCTTCAAAACTTGCTCTTTTAGAAGCAGCACTAAGGAAAAGTTGATTTACATTGCATGTGTGCCATAAAATGATACAGTTTTTGACCCGAGTAGCACATTTGGGATGTTACTGTATGCTTTGTTTACAGAAGGTTTGAAGCTTAATAGACTTTAAGATGTAGTAAAGGTGATTTTTTTAATGTCCATCTTTTCTCAGGCTTTTTATATCATATGTTGAGAAGTTAAACATGTTTTGTGACCAGTGATATTGTAGTAACATGAGATACTATTATATTTATACACACTGTATTTTTTTTTATTTTTATTTTAGTTACAATTTTATAATTTAGTTTTGTACATTTTACAATTGTATTTTTTATATGTAAATTCTTTATTCATTTTATAGTATTTAGTGTAAAAATATAATTAAATGTAATCTTGTTTTTTTATGGTTTCATTTATTTCAAGTAATAACGTTGTTGGTTTATTTTTTTATTAGTAGCTAATTTTATTACTAGTATTATATAGGTTTTATTTTTTATTATTACAAGTTTGCTGTAAAATGGCCATTGACCAAACTTCTTTTGGTTTTCTTTTGAAGGATTTTTTTAGGGTTTAATCTTGGCTGAAGTGAAAGTATAAATGGATTCAGGGAAGATGGATGGGATGGATAGATAGATAGATAGATAGATAGATAGATCTAAAACATAAATTACAATCCATAGTACCGTGTCATGGCAAACTAGCAGTTTTGCAAAGATTCGCTTCGGGGCAAGGTGAGTTATCAATATTTTTGGTCTATTTCTCGTACTCTTTGCTGTAATTTGGGGAAAGTTCTTTTTTAAATGTAAGTTTAGAGTTTAATCCAAGTTCTAGTTAAAGGATAATTGGCTTGAATTAAAAACTATAGAAGTTATGCTCAGCTGATTTTGCAAGGGTTTGCATACACCCTTCAGTGCAACGTCAGTTATCAATATTTTTGGTTTATTTCAAATGTGCAAATCTGTGCGGTGACTTTGTCATTAGTTTTTTGGTCATGATTTCATGGGCGTATGTTGAAGTAGAGTACAGGTGGATTGTTTTCCCAGGATCTATTCATGTATTTGACAGCGTGTCTGAATTCAAGGCTGAGGTTTTATTGTAGCGTCGACTTCTCATTGAAATAATTTATGTGGATTGCACAGATGTTGTTCAGATCCTTGTTTTTTCCACTCATTACAGAATCCATCTTGCTGTTTTAATTATCCGGTGAAAAGCCCATCTTCCTCTCCCAGTCCTCTTTTTAAGCTCATATTAAGTCTGGAACTCTTTCAATGTGCCATCTCCATCTTTGCGCCTTCTCTCCCGTAGTATTGTGTATTGTTTGTGTTGGCACCTCAGGTTTGTCGAGGGGTTTGATGGAAACGCTTTCTCGACGCTTTTGGACGATGCTCAACTGAACCGAAAGCAAATCCATCATGTTATGTTTTACTTCAAGACAACATGAAATCAAAATTGCCCATATTTACTTTCTTAATGCACGTTCCAGGTCTTATTGTGCACCTTTTATCACATTATTCACTATAAATGATTGTCACAAAGACTTCTTATTTTTCATCCCTCATATCCACACTTCATATAAAGACTACTTTTTATTGTCTAAATATTTCCCACAAGACTCAAGAACATATTTTATAACAGAAGCAGGTATAAATAGTACTATAGCACTCATATAGGCAAGTTACTATATTTCACTATTCATTTGTACTTTTAATTTAGTTGAACTGTTATTATTTAAATATCATAATAGCAGCTACCTCTTAGTGATAAAATCTTGACATAAAATGTTCTATCTGCTCGTTTTTGACCATTCTATTGAGCAAAAATCATCATTAAAAGAGCTTGTGCTTTTGAGTACATATCATTTTTTTGGTAATACATTTTTTAAGGGCTTCAGCAAAGGGGAAAATTAGCACTGAACAATGTAATTTCATTTTAGATTTTTTTGTGATTAATTTTGATTATTATTATTTTTTTATTATTTAATGCTATACAATTTTATGCTTTACCAGTATATGCTATACTATAACATTTTATTTCAAGCTCCAAAATGGAGATTTTTATTTATATATTTTTTTATTTCAGATTAAAGGTGCTCATGCCTGTTTGATATTCACATGACATTCACAGTTGGAACTTATAAATCAAATTTTTGAATATGAACATGAATTAGTTTTTTTAGCACTTCAGATGAAGGGTGGACAATTTTTTTTTATTTTATTTAATGTTTTTATTTTTTTATTTTATTGTTGACCATCTCATTAGTTACCATCTTAATTTCTCAACATTAATTGCATTTTTAGCAGTTCAGTAAAAAGGAAGATTTTATATAATAATAATAACCATATAAGTCGAACTCCAAAATGGAAATTCTAATTAATAATAAAATAAAGTGCTTTGTTTAAATGAAGTTGAACTAGGTGGAAAATTCTACTTTCTCCGTCTTCTCTATTTTAGCTGGAAAAGAGCTAAAGTTTGCTTTCCAGGGTTGTTGTTTGGTTCTCCCCAGTCATTACAGGAGAGCTGCTATATTTCCATATTCGTCTTGAAGACTCTAGCGTGAGCCTGTCACAACAGGAGACGTTCTCTCCAAGTGCAGTATAGAGCCAATGTTCTTGTAGCTAGCCATGCTGCATTGTGGGAAAAAACTGTGGCATACATTCAAGCCTGGAGCTAAACACGGCGCTTTGACGTCTCGCTCCAGACCGTACCTGACATTTGTCCCCTGTCCGACCGGATGCGGCATGAAAAATTCACCGAGACGAAGAGCTGGAAGAAATCGACATTTCTCCTGCGACATTCACTTCAGGGAGAGCAAGGTGAGCAGAACTCACGCTTGTCATGGATGCACGCTCCTGACAAACATAAGTAGATGCTAATGGCGAATTCGTGACAGAGCAGAGTCCCACCACCATATGGCTAATTGCCACAACAATATCTTCAGTGTTATTAATCACGTTTTCATAGTGTGCCATGATAATTGGAATAATTAGAGCGAGAGCAGACACAGGCCTTGCTCTCTCACTGAGACCAGGCGAAGTTTATACGTTCTTTATGTATTTTCTCCTACGTCCATATGTTCAGCTTCTATAGAAAGTCTTATTTTCTGTCCCCTCCTCATCTCTGATGATTCTCTCATCACCTCGGTCGTCCTCTGGAAAGCGTTGAGTATAATTAATGGATGACAGTCGTCTCAGGGTGGGGTCGGGCTCATAGGTAGCTAAATGAGGCCATCGCACGCCCCGCTGCTGATTACCAATGGAAAAAAGATGCTTAACTCGTCCCTTCAGTCACAGTAAAGGAGTAGTTCACACGAAAATGACTGCTGGAACTATCTCAGTGTCGGTTCTAAAACGCCATGTTGTTGTTTTGAGGGAGATGTTTTTGGCCTTGACTATGAAAATAAATAAATAATAAAATAAAAAATAAATCAGCATAAAAGTGCTTGTTCACATTATAGCTTGGTGTGGGGAACAGAATCAAATTTCGGTTGATATTCACTGAAAATCTTCTCAGCTATATTTCTTACATTTCATTTTTGACTCTGAACGTAACTGGATTTATTTGATAGTTTCAGCAGAGAAGATTCATTACCATTCTGCATTATTTCTCGAGTTACTGCAGAGTTTTTAGACATTTTGCTAGATAAAGTAATCAAAAACTGTAGCACCCCTCTTAAGAATAATTTTCAAGCTTCTTTTCAATATCTCACATTTTATCGAAAAATACATTGTTCAATAAATATCCAGTTCCTATGTTATGTTCTCTACAGTAACCGAAGTGGTTAAAGGCCACAGAATGAATCTCCCTGCCTTCTAATAATCATAGCCGCATCATATCCAGTCTTTTCCAGCTGTTATACAAACGCCGTCTGGATTCTGTTTCATCTTTAGTGTGCAATACTTTCTCTGATATCATTTCTTCCTCAGAGAAACCAGCTGACACGCAAACAACGAGACCATCAAGGACAAAGTCAGACGCCCGGTTGCTTCCGCTGCTCAAGTGCTGAAAACAAGACGTTAGAGGTGGGCAGTATGACCAAAATCTTAAATCACGCTACGAGTAATTTTATATCGCACTAACAGTGGGATAAACAGTATAGCAAGCAGTCTGTACACGCAGTTCACTTCCTACTTGATTTGTGTAGTTTGCACTGATGGCATCAGGTTATCATCTCTCCATTGCTCTTATTTGCCACATCATGCACAATCCAGTCAGGCCTCGTGTTTTCATGGATGGTGGTTTGCTCTGACAGGTTATGTTTAGAGCTGAGTTAGTGGACACTTGTGCAGTATAAGCAGAAAGCAGCGCTGCTTTGACAGCTGTCGGTGAGCGCACGGCCTCTCCTCTCCTTCACACTTCCTCCGACAGTAATGCGCCCGGAAACGGAGAAAAGCAGCTGCCTGTCTGACCATAAAGCCGGGAGCAGGGGCGTTAATTGTTTCCCCACTGAGAAAGCATTAGTTCAGGCCAACCACCAGCTCAAACTCCAGGGAGAAGCGAGATGGGTGGTGGGCCGTTTTGGCAGAGCCGGAGAGGAGAGTGGGGGCAGGCCCAGCTGAAACTCGATTAGACCGTGTGGGGAAGACGTGGAGATTTCGTTCCAGGATGTCCACACACATGCCCAATCTAATCTCAGGTTACTCCAACAACAACGGAAAGCAAGAAAGATAAATAACCAACCCAGACAAAGATAGAGAGACCGTATAGGTGGTGAATGACTCCATATTATCTGTTATAAAACAAAGTTCCAGCACTCAGATCTGTAAAGTAGCTGATATATGCAACCGTACAGCAGCTGGATTTCAATATTTTGGTGTAAACAGCCTGCAGTTAAACTCATAGAATATGGTGTAATTGTTTATTGAGATCATTATTATTAATAAATGTAACTAATTATGGAATGCTATTACCTTTTATGAGAGAAATATAATAAAAGCTACAAGGAATTATATTTTGGATAAAGAAAAAGGATTTTTGCATTATGTCAGTATTTATATGACACATAAACCCATTTTCCCCTCTAGTTCTCATTATTATAATATCCAGATGTTTGAGTTTGATGTTGATTCTCATTACTGTGATAGTTTTGTTATTGAGTTAGCATTTCAGGATTTATTTTAATTTTCATTTGTTTTTAAACAAATATATTAAGTTATTTCGTGGATGGATGGATAGATAGATAGATAAGAAAAAATATCCCCATTTTCCCCTCTGATTCTCATTACAGTAATATCCAGATGTTTTTATTTTTAGTTTGATGTTGATTCTCATTAGTGTAATGCAGTTTTGTTATTTCATTTAACATTTCTGTATTTATTATATTTTTTATGTATGTATTTTTTTAATTTGTTTGGGGAAATATATTATGTTCTAGATAGAAGCCTATTTAGGAGTATTTTTTGTTGTTGCATTATGCCATTATTTTCAAGACAAATAAACCCATTTCCCCTCTAATTCTCATTACAGTAATATCCAGATGTTTTTCTTTTGAGCCCCCCCCCCCCCATTATTGTCAGTGTCGATTCCCATTAAATTCGCATTACTACGTTTTCTTAATTAATTTAACATTTCTAGATTTATCTTTTGTTTCAGTTTTTGAAAAATATATCATTGTGTTCCTTGTATTATGGTAATAAGATCTGAAATTGTCATGAAAATATTGCATTGCAAAAAAAAGGACCTTTTTTTTTTTAAATGGTCCTTTAAAGTCTTTGTTCTTTACGCACATGTCATTTCTCTCTCTCTTTGATTTTGGGCTGAAATACGACCCAGACATGCTCTTGGCTGAATTTGTGTATTATATCATTATCACTTGAGATTGTGTGTTACAGTGATTCTTTTAGTTTCGGTGTCCTTTAAAACCATTTTATCAAGACATTATCACATGCACATTATCTATGTGAATAAATCATTT
>CM049823.1:31720167-31732667 GCA_027422435.1 Schizopygopsis pylzovi | reverse complement strand
AGTGATCTTCTTATAAATGAAATGTTCCGTTTCCCGCTGCATTTTATTGTTAAATGCAGTTCATTAGCGACAACAGAGATGTATCACCGATGCTACAACAGCGCACGCCACGCTGCCTTAGGCCGAGCCAACCGGAGGGCGAACAACATCCATCTCATGTGGGATCTGTCACGGAGAACCATGCTGACCCAAAATATGCCATCTTGTCCTTAGTGTGTGAACGAATGCCATCAAACGGTTCGGAGATCAGAATCACGTGTCAACAGTCAAACGTTTGGATGATCTACTCATTCTTGGTTGACTGTTTTCCACATTTCAGAATAATATTACTGTCACCAAAACTATGAATCGACACAAAAGGAAGCATGGGAATCATATAGCAAACAAACGTGTTAAACTGATGAAAATGCTCTTATATTTGATCTTATTCATGGTCTGGATATTCATCCACCAACTTCATGAGGATCCTGGGATGCTTTTAAACATTAGTGTAGGAGGAACACTTCGTAATGCTTTTCCTTCGGTTTAGATTTGACTACAGCCATTTTTATAAAGACATCAAAGATCATAAGAGATTTAGTCTAGTGTGTCCAGATTAAACTGCTAGTTTATATGATCTAGTGTTATTTTAGTATGACCTATTATCTATTATGTCATCTATTAATATTTTGAATTTGCTTTTATTTTTATCTTTTCAGTTTTCTTTTTAAATGTACTTAATTTCTTATATAGCTATTTCTTTTAGCTATATTTTTTACTTTAGTTTTAGTAATTTTAGTACTTCAACTTATGTTGTCTTGTCAACTGAAATAAAATAAAAATGTGTTTTAATAAAAAAAAACTAATATTCATATTTAGTTTGTTTTAGAAATTGTTATATGCTTTTGACTTTTTATTTATTTTTTATATTTATATTTAGCTTTAATTTATTTGTTATTTTAGTTTTAGTAATTTTATTGCTTAAACATATTTATTTCACATTGTTGCAATGCCATCTTTCTAATTTTCAATTAAGTTAAAGTTTCATCTTATATTTCTGTTTTATTTTTTTCAGCTATATTTCAAATACCATAACACTTTTTAATAGTTTCAGTTTTAGTTAACAATAACACAAATGAATTGAATGAATTAGACCGTGTTTTTATGCTTTCCAGTATTGAATAATGATAATTATTTAGTGATATATTATATCTGGCACTTCTTTCACAGAGGCCTGAACAGCTGTCAGAGGATGTGGTTAAACGAAGGCCAGCATGCACTGCCAAGGTATTGCCATCTAAAACATTACTGTACATTGTGGCATGTGGAATCTTTTCTGTAACTGTAAAGTTGTACGTTTTTACTTTAGCTTTGCAGGCTCTGTGCTTCACTTCTGAAGTGAAAGACTTTCTGCTTTGTGTTTCATCTTTAGTCTACTATATTTCCACTTATGCAATAATTCAATATTTCCATTCTATCTCGAATGGTGAGCACAAAGCTGCACCTCTGTTTGCTGCTGTTAAACATCTTTTGTGTGAGTGATTCGATGGCAAACTTTCTTCTCAATGAGACCTGAGTCCTGAGCATCGCGTGAGATGTCTCTCTGACACGAGTAAATACAGTAACAAAGATGAATTATTCACTGACCGCAGCGCAGGATTGATTGATGACTTGCTGAGGTTTGATATATACATCATTGACAACTACACAAGTAATAGTTTGTTCTTTTTCATACATTTTTGCGTAGTACTTCATTTATCAGAAACGATTTTTCCACTATTTCTGCACTGATTTTGAGATAAAATCTGCAGAATGAATTTAAAATCACTTCTATTGGTCAGTGAACACATTGTCAGATCACCAGACTGGCTACATTCAATTTAGAGATCAGTGGCCTGAATAATATAGGAATCCAGAAAAAATCTGGGTATTTAAAAGTGTGATTTCCAAAACAGGGATATTTTCAAAAATCATTAAAAAAATGATAAAAATGTATATAGTGAATATCATTTTTGGCTAGTTGCTCAGTTCTAACATATTTATTCCACTAGAAAAAAACTATGCGGGTGTCATCCAGGGTTAATATTGTTAATGAAAACAAAACTCATAAAAAGTGAAATAAAATGTTAACTGAATTAAGCTAAAATATGAAAAACAAATACATTTTTAGATAAATCTAAATGATAAAATAAACTAAAACAAATAAAACTGAACAAATGCTGTATAGACATTTTTTTTAAATAGTACAAATAACAAAAAATTACTAGAAAATTACAAAAAAATTGTGAATTAAAGTTTTAACAGAAAATATAAAAATATACATTTATTTGAATAAGAATAAAAAAAAAAAATAATACAAAACAAAATCTCAACAAAACTGTAACAGTATATCAGTGATACTAAAATAACACTGGTGTGATTTTTAAACAATTATTATAATATTTTAAAATCCCATCATCACTGTAAAAATCATGGAAATTACTCAAATTAAAAACATGCTGTAATTCAATTGCGTGCCTGACGGGTCACACGCACCTCTGAGTCAGAATGATTAATTGTTCATATTTATTTATCTACTAATATTTACACTTATCTTAAAGTTTACACTCCATACTTCATTCATTTCAGAGTTAAAAACTGTTTAGCTTCAACAATGGCCTTCTGCTAACATTGTTTATTAAGAATGACTCTAATCTGCCTGTCAGCCAGTATCATTTATTCATTTTTCTGTCGACAATAGCGGATGCCCTTCATAGACACTTACACAACGCTGTTATCAGACACTTGTAAAGCAGGTTAAAGGGTTATTCCCCGTCCTACAGGTAGATTTGGCTTGTATTCGGAGACGTGAGAGCAGCTCGGCTCTCATCCATATTCATCTTGTGAAATCGGGGACCGTGGCATATGGTCGGTACTCCTGTACACCCCGCAGAACGAGAGAGACAAGTTCAAAATTGGATTTAACACTCCAATTCCCCACTGACCTCCTGGGCTGACACAATTACTATCCTGGAGGTGTATCAGGCAGGTCTAATCGTATTACAATAGCTGCGATCCACACACACATCCGTCCCAGCCTGGACTTTTCACAGCCTAAAGAAATAGCAGCTCTCCCCCCCGATGCTGAAGTGTTTTACAAGAACAGTTGATGTTGTTTGGTGTCTTTGCATATGTTCAAACTTCTCTGAAAACCTGTTTTTGTCTGTGAGGATTAAAGTCAACGGGTTTTTTGACTGAAATAAGGTCTGTGGTTCACACAAGCTCAGTATATTTTAGTTTTCTACAACATAAAATGCATCAGCACTACTCTACTCGTGATTTTTTAAAGCTTTTACTTGTCTTGCCGAAGGAGGGTGCTAATAATTGGCTTAATGGGACAACAGCGGTTGTGTGAGACATTAAATCTGCTCACTAGTCGCTTTTACAGCATTGTTTCTAATCACATTCTTGCAAACTATTCTAACTCAAACTTTCAGGGAAAATAAAGACTGAAAGTGCCGGAAGCTTAATGTTGAAGTCATGCGGACCGTGTTGTAGTGCGTTTATAGCCCAACTTTAGCTTCTTTCTTCTGTTGATAACTAGATGTGAACTTGTGGGTTGCCCTACAGAAACACTATCACTGTCATCACTACAATGATCTGTGTGAACGCAGATACTTAAGACGGTTCAGAACAACATAACGTAATGCAATTCTGCATCTGCATACAGTACATATACTCACGCAAAGCAATATACGTGTCAAAATCTGCTGAGGGGTAATTAACAGTAACAAATCATGTGAAAAATATCAAAGAAATTATAGAAATTATTATAATAAAAATATCAAATTAAATATAGGTTTTATAAAAATCACCGTTCAAGTTTAGTGATATATATAATACACCAGCATTTTAGGGGAAGGGAGAATTTTTTTTTTTTGGGGTAACTATAAAATGTGCTGGAGACATTTTAATGCACATATTTGATGTACAAAGTTGTTTTTTTGTCTCTTATAAAAAAATTTGTTTTATATAAACTGAAGAAAATGCAGACAGTGTTGTAAATAATTAATTTTTAAAACTGTTGTTCCATTGTTACGCCTTAACAGAATTGACTCATAAACTATATCGCAAATCTAGACTGCCTTTTTTTGTTGTCACAGACTGGAGTATATTTATGCCCATATAAAAATATATGTAAGTATGTCCAACTTTGAAGCACAAAACCAGTCTGAAGTCGCTGTGGTATATTTGTAGCAATAGCTAAAAATACATTGTATCGGTCATCACCAAACACCAATGGCTTGTACATTCACTATATGGACAAAAGTACTGGCACCCCTTCTTTAGAAGAGAAAAAGACACTTCCAAACTGTGGCAACAAAGATGGAAACATAATTCTGTACTTAAAACTTGTATTTCCACCTCTGTTGCAACAGTTTTGAAATGACTGTATCCATATGTACAAGTCATTATTGTTTGGTGATGAGTTTGTGGCTCATTTAAAGTCACACCAGAGGTGTTCAGCTGCTTTCTGCAGACCAGTCAAGTTCTTCCACACTGACTGAATCATCATTTCTCTTTGATTCTTGTCTTATACACAGAGACACTGTCATGTTAGAATAGAAATGGGTTCTGCCCAAACTGTTGCTATAAAATTAGAAGCACACAAATCCCTAGAATATCATTATATGCTTAAACATTAAGATTTGTACTCATGGAAATGACTAAAGTAGTCAAACTTTTGGCAATATAGTGTATATATATATATGTATGTATGTGATTTTTGTTTTTTAATTTAGTCTCATTAGGTAACTCTGCAATTCAATATTAGAGTAGCTCAAGCTCATCATATATCAGGCCTGAAGCCAGTGATTTGTCACCAGCATAAGTCTGAGAATAATTCTTTGGGTGTGTTTCTCTGCTGATTAAGCACTCGGGATGTTTCCCTCTCTCCTTCTGTCCCAGCTGGGCCGAGGTGAGCACAGGGAGGCAGGTATCAGTGCTGACATATCGCACTGTTAATTGCTAATTGTGTCTCTCATTAGGCGCAGGGGTGACAGGTGTTGTTAGTGTGTTGTGAGTTTGTCTGCTCTCTCTCATGACTTGTGCTGGTTCCCCAGTGCTTTACCGCAGATCGAAGCACTAATGGCTCCCCAGAGATATCCCATCAGCCCCTTGGCACAGCTCACCGAGGGTTCAGCGTTTGATACTGTGTTGCAGTCACTCTGGAATTCCCGGCGGAGCGGGATTCGAAGTCTATCTGCCTGCCGCTCTCAGGTTATATGGAGAAGTCATTCTGAAGCGGCGTGTTTATCTAGTCATTTGGGGTGAGTGGAGTATCTAATATCAGACCTTTGTGGATGAAATACGGCTCCCCAAAGTCTGGAAAACTGAGTATTGTTTGGCGATTAATAGGGAGCTTTTGTTCCATCAGTTACGCTGGATCAAATTTCAAGCATTTGTTGTGTTTCAGGTCCCATTGTGGGTGTACGAGTGGCAACAGTGATTAAAAAACAAACCCTTTTAGATATTTTTATTTGATTTATTATTTGGAAGTATAAAAAACGACTTGTTTAGGAAAGTGCAAAACTTCTGCAACGAACCCTTGAATTCTAAAGCCTGTTCGCACCATGTCCAATGAAACTAATAATACAAAACTATAAAAGCTAGTCATACGGAGTCCAGTCCTGAGTTTTCATCATTCTCAGGACAAAACAAAATAACTGTCATGTTTTTGTGCAGGTTTTGCATGATTTGCATGTCAATACATACATTTAAAAAACTGTTTTCAAGAAACCATTGACAATCCCTGCTCACTTTTTCCTTTTTTTGCACCTAAAAAAAACATTTTCTGAAACATTGTTCACCATATTTGTGCATTAAAAAACTGATAATGCCATCCAATAAAAAATATATAATTGGTGTTGAATTTATTGTTCACTGTTTTAAAAAGTAACATAAATATTTTATAATTTATTATAAATTATTATTATTAGTAAAGTAGTGGTAGTAATTTTGTTTTAAATATTTTATTTTCTAAACTATTTATATCAAGTATAATGCTGAACATATGCTATTCGCTGAAAATGTACTGACATGAATTGTTCACCACCTTAAAAATTACAAATAAATGAAAATACATGGACATCCAATAAATAATAGTGTTTGTTAAAAATATTTAGCCATGCATGTTTTTCATAGAAACTAGCTGTGACTAGGCTCTCTAAAACAATTGTATGCATGAAGAAATATTATTAGTTTTATGTTCTGCTCAATCAATTTCCTCCATAATAGAAAAGTAAATATTTGTGAACCGAATCGGTTTTAAAAATGTTTAGAAAAAGTTCAGACACCTGAGATGCATTTTTCTTGCTGGAAGCTCCAACGCTGACTGAGGATCTCTGGTCACTCACTTTTGCTTCGTAATAGAAAAGTAAATGCAGTGATGATTGTTTTCATGATTAATAATTATTGTTGTGTCTCAAGTGCTGATGTCCCTGTTTACCTTGCTGAAACTCTCTCTCTGGTGAGCCGTGTTGTCACCGGCTACTAATTACAGCCTGAGGCGCTGCAGTTCAGTGTCTCTCCAGACCAGCTCGACCCTGCGGCCCTGCTCTCTGATATTACTCTGCTCTCCGGTCTCAGTGGACATCTCGCTGCTGAATATTAGCATGCTAGCCCACCTGGAGTCAAACGCGGAGGCTCTCAGTATATTAGCAGAGGGTTTGTGGAGAAGGACCGCTGGTAATAACTCCCCTGTCGCCGGCTCGCTAATGAAGCAGTCCCATCGTGGGACCTGTGTGCTGGCGGATTCGGCTCCAGGGACGGTTCCTGCAGGAGTCCTTTGAGTGAGAGCTTGAAACTGTCCTCTGGGAGAAACATTCTCCCAATCTTTCATGTTTTGTTTCCAGTCAGGAGAAGAGAAACAGGAAAATCCATTGTTAGTATTGTTATCATCAGTATATTTCATCACTAACTTTTGTGGTTAGTCTATTATCCATATGTGTGCTTATATTAGGCTTATTATTTAAAAAAGTACAAATGAGGAAACACTTGATGATACCAATGTAAATGGTAAATCTACTTTAGTAGAGTAGTAAACTAAATCTATAGTACAGAAATGAAGTAGAACTGTAACGGAGTTAAACAAGTTTTTTAGTTATATAAATGTGCCTCTTAGTTCTTATTGTTACACTTTATAAATGTTATGCTTCACTGCATTTTGCAAGGCGTTTTGTCTTGAACATCAGGGGTATAAAGACAGAGAACAGCGAATCTAGGGAAATCTAGATCACATTCGAGTTGGAATTTAATCATTTAAAACTAATAATATTAAAAAATATGCACACTTCCCTTTTATTTGTTTGTCCAAAATGCTAAACGTTTCTTGTTTTGTCACATTCAGTTAGGAATTACATTAATCATGGAAATGATACCATATTTTCTATTCAAAACGGCAAAATTTAAGAAAAAGTGGAGTAGTTTACATCACTGTATGTTACTGTCAGTCATTTAACATTTCAATCATAAAACACAATGTCCATCTTACCTCGCAGTCTTTCAACATAAAAACCACTTCGCTCTGAAATTTGCGCTCTCTGCTTCTGTGAACAGTAAACGTCGGCCATGATTTGATTGAACATCTCAATCATTTTGACGTTGACCAGCGCTGTTGAACCGCTGACGCAGGAAAACATTTAAAACTTTTTGTCATTCTACAACAAAGACAGCAGCAGTGCAAGAATTTCAAATATTGGGGAGGACAATTTGGCCATTTCTTATTACGGCCATGCTGTTTTGAAATGTGAGAACAATTTATAAAGCCAGTTTGTGCATTGCATTCTCAGCATAGCTGAATAATGGTGCATTTAAAATGACTTTTGCTCGGCAAATTTTTGCTTGTGAAATACACGCAAAAGAGGAATTTGCGTGGGCAAGAGATTTCCTTGTGCTGTTTTAGCAACCAGTTAAAGACAAGTTGGTCATTGGTTTTTGCTAATCTGATATTTACATGTCATGGTCTAATGGTTTGAGAGTTGGACTCATAATCGAAAGGTTGCGAGTTCGAGTCTCGGGCCGATCGGCAATTGTAGGTGAGGGGAGTGAATGTCCAGCTGGACTTCACCCTCAATACCACGACTGAGGTGCCCTTGAGTAAGGCACCGAACCCCCACTGCTCCCCGGGCACCGCAACATAAATGGCTGCCCACTGCTCCGGGTGTGTGTTCACGGAGTGTGTGTGTTCACTGTTGTGTGTGGGCACATTGGATGGGTTAATGCAGAGCACAAATTCTGAGTATGGGTCACCATACTTGGCCGTATGTCACATCACTTTCACAATGAAATAAATATCTGAATTGCAATATTTAATCTTTTTAATGAAAAAAACAACTGCAATGTGTAAACAATATGATTTATGCACTAAATCCATCAGTAACTTCACCACAATCTGCATATTTTTAAATGCTCAAGACAGACGTCATTACCTGAATCTCACCGCGATTGGCTGCCGGCCATATTTTTCTCTTGATATTTGCATAAGATCAAGCATTTTAATGCTCTCAATGCTTTCCGATGTCCGATGTCAATCCTAAAATTTGCTGCAGAAACATGAAGCTCAACTCCCATAAAAATGAATTAGAAACATTTACTGTGCTCCGCACCCTTTGTAGTGCTAATGCATTAATGTGAACTACCTGTTCCAGCTACTTTGAAGGCTAAATGTGCTAGTTTTTTATCATTTTGCATCTAACATATCTATAGACTACAGCTGTAGAGATAGATTGTTAAATAATTAACCCTTAAGGTGCAGTCACACTAACCGTTAGTCATGGGCGAAGTCTATTCATTTTAATAGGAATCCGTACAAATGGAAGTTTTGTGGATTTCATTCATGTTCAATTTGGTCATGCAAATTCACATCACTCACCACTGACTTTTGTGTGCTGATTTTCAAACTTTGCTACACTAATGACAAAAAATTTACTGGTTTTGCCCTTGAGATTTCACCTTAAATGTGCTAATATAACCACACCTATACAAGGCCTGTGTTTAGAGAGCGCATTCGCTTTAAAAGCATGTGTTGGTGTGAGTTGGTGTGCACATGTCAAGTCAAGACATCTTTATTTATATAGCGCTTTTAACAATACTGTTTGTGTCAAAGCAGCTTTACCATATTCAATAGGAGAAATAGTGTGTAATAATGCAAACAGACAACAGTAAACACTCAATTTCAGTTAAAGTCAGTACATCATTGATTCAGTGATGTCATTGTCCAGCTCAGTTCAGTTCAAATAGTATCCGTGCAATCTAGTTGATGAAATCACTGGAAATGGAGTGTCCCCAACTAAGACAGCCAGAGGCGACAGCGGCAAGGAACCCAAACTCCATCGGTGACAGAATGGAGAAAACTATCTTAGGAGAAACCAGGATCAGTCTATAGCAGGGTTCCTCAAATCTTTCCCTGGAGGGCCAATCTGCTGCAGAGTTTAGCTCCATACCCTGATCAAACTCACCTACCTGTGATATTGAAGACACTGATTAGCATGCTCAGGTGTGTTTGATTAGGGTTAGAGATGAACTCTGCAGGAGTGTTCCAGATTTGAGTATGGCTGGTCTATAGCTATACGTGTGACTATAGCAGAGCTGTGTTTATTTATTATAATAATCGGAAAAAACAACACATGAACAAATACAGTTCAGTAGACTTAATGTAGGCCTCTTACAGACGCCAGTCAATGTACAAAATTGATGAAATGTGTTTTTATCACAATGTCAATGACATTCCAGGAAAGTCAGAACTATCTGTTTTATAATGTGTATTTTGCTACTGGTTTAATATTTGTATCAGTTCTCTCTGCTGTCAATGGCTTCCAGCAAGTTCCTTTTACTTCACAAATGGAGAACTAACCGTTTATAGATATATTGTTGTCATAGGAACTAGTATAACAGACATCAAGGCCGTTATTTTAGATCACTTCCAATTATGCAAACCTAAATTTCCACATGACTCTTTAAAACATTGTGTTTTAGTATCACCGACTGACAAGAGAACAGATGGATGCGGATGTGATGCTTTGTGAGTGATAGTTTGATGATTTGATCTGAATGACATACTGACAAAAAAAAAATGATAGCCTGAATCACTGTAAGTCGCTTTGGATAAAAGTGTCTGCTAAATGCATAAATGTAAAAGAACACTGTAGTGATGTTGGGATCGCTCATCCTGACTCCAGGAGTGGGGTTTTGTGATGTAAAATGGCCTGTTCAGTCCTCAGAGTTTAATAGGCTGTGTTTAAGTGGTTTAAACATTCCTATTGATTTATCAAATCAGATGTGACAGGACACCATTTCAGCATCTGTAAGATGCTCATTTAGACACAAAGCACAACAGTCCTGTGCTCTTTTGTGTCTGAAAGAGAGGGAGACCACCTGGGAAGACATGGAAATGAATATGTGTCACTATTATCTACTGGACTAATTATCCCTCATAATAGATTAACGATTAGTCTCATTAATTCTGAAATTTCACTCTCAGGTCTTTGTCAAACTGAGACAAAGGTGACATGTAAGAGATGAAAAGACTAGATGGATGGATGGATGAACAGACGGACATATATAGACAAACAGATCGATGGATGGATGGACGGACATGTATAGATGGATGGATGGAAGAACATGTATGGATAGATAGATGGAGGGATGATGTAAGAACATTTTAGATGGAGGGTTGATGGAAGAACATGTATAGATAGATGGAGGAATGGATGGAAGAGGATGGATGGATGGAAGAACATGTATAGATGGAGGGGTGATGTAAGAACATGTATAGATGGAGGGTTGATGGAAGAACATGTATAGATAGATGGATGGATGGAAGAACATGTATAGATGGATGGATGGATGGATGGATGGATGGAAGAACATGTATAGATGGAGGGGTGATGTAAGAACATGTATAGATGGAGGGTTGATGGAAGAACATGTATAGATAGATGGATGGATGGATGGAAGAACATGTATGGATAGATAGATGGAGGGATGATGTAAGAACGTATAGATAGATGGAGAGATGGATGGATGGAATAACATGTATTGATAGATGGAGGGATGTATGGAAGAACATGTATAGATAGATGGAGAGATGGATGGAAGAATATGTATTAATAGATGGAGGGATGTATGGAAGAACATGGATGGATGGATGGATGGATGGATGGATGGACGGTCAGATGGACATGTATAGACAGATGGATGGATAGATAGCTGGACATGTATAGATAGATGGAGGGATGTATGGAAGAACATGGATGGATGGATGGATGGACGGACAGATGGACATGTATAGACAGATGTATGGATGGATGGATAGATAGCTGGACATGTATAGATAGATGGAGGGATGTATGGAAGAACATGGATGGATGGATGGATGGATGGATGGATGGATGGATGGACGGACAGATGGACATGTATAGACAGATGTATGGATGGATGGATAGATAGCTGGACATGTATAGATAGATGGAGGGATGGATGGAAGAACATGGAGGGATGGATGGATGGACACTTATAGATAGATGGAGGGATGGATGGAAGAACATGGATGGATGGATGGATGGACACTTATAGATAGATGGAGGAATGTATTGAAGAACATGGATGGATGGATGGATGGATGGATAGATAGATGATGGATGGATGGAAGAATATGGATGGATGTAAGGATAGATGGACATGTATAGACAGACGGATGGATGGATAGATGGATGGATATGTATAGACAGATAGATAGATAGATTCAGTCAGTCAGTTCTGTCTATTGAATTTGCATATGATGTCATCATAAAGCATCTGTATATTTGAACGTGTTACCCAGGGCCTCAGATATTGATGCAGCGTGACAGTTTTTGTGATGGAAACGTTGCAAGGCAGAATCTATCTGTTGCCGCACACCTCCGTGTCTATTAATGGTCACTGTGGGTAAAATAAGCAGTAGGCGTTTTGACGCTGCGTTGACAGCCGTATGATTTATTTAAACCTGTCCTTTCTGTTTGCACCACCATGCTCGGTTTTGCTCGCGTCAGTCATAATAAGCATCAGCGCGTCTCTCCGCCGAGGCGAACGCTCCCACAGCCAGCAGGTTTTGTTCTCCTCGTCTCTTCTGGCAAACTCTATTTAAACAACCTGGTAAACATGCCTGTCTTCATTCATTATTTCATCCCTCATCATGATCAAGCTTCTCAATTTAATGAGGCAAATAGATATTTCTGCAGTGATTGTCTCTCTCTCTCCAAGTATTAAGAATATTAAATGGACACATCTGTTTTTAATTAGCCGTTAAAGTCACCTCGACGCTGCCTTCCATTTTAATGTACTTCGTGGGCTGTTTTTATATCCGAGTAAACAGCCGAGCGGTTGCATCAGCAGCTAAACGACAGAAAACCAAGCAGTCGGATCTGCTGTCCTTTAGGCCTGGTCTAAATTCCTTTTTCCTAATCTTAAAAAAAGATACATGACGATCTCATTCATATTCTTTT
>CM049823.1:31630167-31715167 GCA_027422435.1 Schizopygopsis pylzovi | reverse complement strand
GAATAAATCTAGATTTAAATTCAAAGAGACGGATAGTCTGTGCATGACCTGGTGTTTTATTCAGACCCAGAATAAGGCGAGATGAACATCACGGAGCGCTAAACACTAGGGGTGTGACGAGACACTTATCCCACGAGACGAGACACGAGACTGGGTTCACGAGAACGAGACGAGATTTTTAGACTTCTTTTATTTTAAATCCTCAATGATGAAATATATACATAAAAATGTAGGTGCATTTTAAAATCAGCTTGTACTTTATGAAATTAAACTCCTATTTTAATTAATTATGCAGTAATAACAACATGTAAACTAGAGCTGCACGATTCTGGATAAATTGAGAATCACAATTTTTTTAATATAAATTGGAAATCACGATTCCGAAAATAAAAGATTAGAAAACTAAACAAAATAACGTAATTTAATAGTAGCTCTGACAAAATGTTCATTGCTTAAGTCTTTTAAAAATATATATTCATTTGAACAAAATACACATTCAATGAAGGAGTCACTTCATAAAGACTTCTTTCACTGTTGGAATCTCCTGAATGAATGATTCAATGACAAATACTTTTTAACACGGGTTGACTTTAACAATACACGTGTTAAGATACTTTCATTTTGATCGCTACTGTAGAGTACTTATACTCACTACTGCTACTATTTGATCACTACTGTAAGTGTTTCTACCCAAACTATACACTTTTATCCCAGGACTTCTTAGAGATGCACCGACATGAAAATGATTGGCCGAAGCTGAAGACCAACAAAATGAAACACTGGGCCGAATACCGAACACGGGGTTTTTCACAATTTGTTCCCCCATGTAGGCCTATTTTGCCATCTTTTTCACCATTGCATAAATTAAATAGCCAAAAAGTGCTTTTTACTGTTTTGTCCTGCTTTTCATAAAACAATCAATTACAAAACAACAATTTAAAAATATTTACTTAACAATGATTTTTTTTACATTCTATCGGATATTATACCAACAAAGCTCAATATTTGGCCATTTTGGAGACCCCCTTCCTGAATCAGGCATGTATTTATTTCTGTACAAATAAATGCACCCTTGCTGAGAAGAGACTTCTTTTAAAACATTAGAATATATTAGATCCGATTGACACAATTATGTAAAATTATTAGTGTTGTAGGATTTTCATATTATTATGTGTTTATGTTAATTTTACAGAACAGACATTAAAATTACAATACTAACATTTATGAATGTTGATGGAGCTTTTATTTTGGCAGAAACCAGCAGGAAGACCTCAGTGCTTCTTTTTGTTGACAGCAGATTTATAAATGATTCTGACGAGTTTGGGAAGATGTTTGTCGCACGTATCGCATCGGCACATGCCTTTAAAAACTAATACAAATGTTACTGAGCAGCTGATGAGTAACAGTGTTTTAGCGCAGATTTTTCTCGTGCTTTGGACTTTGAACACTGGCGACACGAGCTTGTGTTCTGCAGCGCTGTTTAAATAACTTGCATGCAATTTGTGCGTGTTTTAGAAAACATAACATTCTGCAGTTTATTTACTAATCGTTTGAGAACATTTCAATCATCACACAGTAGCCAGCATCATCCAGCCTTCCTCTTCTCATCGGAGACATGAGACGCAGTGCTAAACAGTCTCACAGTCGGTGCTTCGTGCTTGTAATGAGTTTTGGGTCTTTCTCTAACAGTTTTAAATACTTCCACACTGCAGACACGTTAGCTGCATTAGTGTGCAATAGACATAGCTGAATCATTGTCATTCAGGAAAAAGATTGCATGGGTGTTTGAAGCAAGATCGCAATTTTATAGCGATTAACACTGCTAAATGTTTTGCAAGGATATCGTCACGTTCTCACGAGACCAGCCGGATCTCGCTCGTCACATCACTACTAAACACTCATTACATGCAGTGTATGTTTCATTCGTACTGGACGCCGGAGGGTGCTCTGTTCATTTCAGGTTTATTCATTTATTTCACACAGATCAGAAAAAAATGAATATGCCATATTTTGCATGCCAGGTCAGATGGTGATGTCACTTTGTATAAATACACTGTGCTTTCACACATTTCTATAAACTGAACACGTAATATGCATGCACATGACGTCACCGTTTTAGTAATTTCCATGAGTACAAATCTTAATGTTTAAGCATATAATGATATTCTAGTGAATTGTGTGCTTCTAATTTTATAGCAACAGTTTAAACAGAGCCCTTTTCTATTCTAACATGACAGTGTCTCTGTGTATAAGACAAGAATCAAAGAGAAATGATGATTCAGTCAGTGTGGAAGAACTTGACTGGTCTGCAGAAAGCAGCTGAACACCTCTGGTGTGACTTTAAATGCAGACCTTAAGACAAAAACTCATCACCAAACACCAATGACTTGTAAAAATGGATACAGTCATTTCATACACTTAAAAACTCTTGCAACAGAGGTGGAAATAAAATTTTTAAGTACATTAATTGTTTCCATCTTTGTTGCCGTTTGGAAGTGCCCTTTTCTCTTCTAAAGAAGAGGTGTCCCAGTACTTTTGGCGATATAGTATATATATATATGTGTATATATGAGATTTAAAAAAAAAAATAAACACACACACTTTTAATATCACGTAAATTCGTCCCCCGCACTGTTTCGGGCAAGTATGTTCACATAAAGGTTTTCAAGAGCCAGTGTGAATAAATCTAGATTTAAATTCAAAGAGACGGATAGTCTGTGCATGACCTGATGTTTTATTCAGACCCAGAATAAGGCGAGATGAACATCACGGAGCGCTAAACACTAGGGGTGTGACGAGACACTTATCCCACGAGACGAGACAGGAGACTGGGTTCACGAGAACGAGACAAGATTTTTAGACTTCTTTTATTTTAAATCCTCAATGATGAAATGTATAGGGAAAAATAATATTTTATTCAACTGAAAAACACAAAATGCTAAAAAATGTAGGTGCATTTTAAAATCTGCTTGTACTTTATGAAATTAAACTTCTATTTTAATTAATTATATGCAGTAATAACAACATGTAAACTAGAGCTGCACGATTCTGGATAAATTGAGAATCACAATTTTTTTATATAAATTGGAAATCACGATTCCAAAAATAAATGATTAGAAAACTAAACAAAATAACGTAATTTAATAGTAGCTCTGACAAAATGTTCATTGCTTAAGTCTTTTAAAAATATATATTAATTTGAACAAAATACACATTCAATGAAGGAGTCGCTTCATAAAGACTTCTTTCACTGTTGGAATCTCCTGAATGAATGATTCAATGACATATACTTTTTAACCGGGTTGACTTTAACAATACACGTGTTAAGATACTTTAGTTTTGATCGCTACTGTAGAGTACTTATACTCACTACTGCTACTATTTGATCACTACTGTAAGTGTTTCTACCCAAACTATACACTTTTATCCCAGGACTTCTTAGAGATGCACCGACATGAAAATGATTGGCCGAAGCTGAAGCCGAACAAAATTAAACACTGGGCCGAATACCGAACACGGGGTTTTTCACAATTCGTTCCCCCATGTAGGCCTATTTTGCCATCTTTTTCACCATTGCATAAATTAAATAGCCAAAAAGTGCTTTTTACTGTTTTGTCCTGTTTTTCGCATAAAACAATCAATTACAAAACAACAATTAAAAAATATTTACATAACACTGAATTTTTTTTTACATTCTATCGGATATTATACAAACAAAGCTCAATATTTGGCCATTTTGGAGACCCCCTTCCTGAATCAGGCATGTATTTATTTCTGTACAAATAAATGCAGCCTTGCTGAGAAGAGACTTCTTTTAAAACATTAGAATATATTACAGATCACAATTTGAACACTATGTGTGAATGTGTGAATTTTACAGAACGACATTAAAATTACATACTAACATTTATGAATGTTGATGGAGCTTTTATTTTGGCAGAAACCAGCAGGAAGACCTCAGTGCTTCTTTTTGTTGACAGCAGATTTATAAATGATTCTGACGAGTTTGGGAAGATGTTTGTCGCACGTATCGCATCGGCACATGCCTTTAAAAACTAATACAAATGTTACTGAGCAGCTGACGAGTAACAGTGTTTTAGCGCAGATTTTTCTCGTGCTTTGGACTTTGAACACTGGCGACACGAGCTTGTGTTCTGCAGCGCTGTTTAAATAACTTGCATGCAATTGGTGCGTGTTTTAGAAAACATAACATTCTGCAGTTTATTTACTAATCGTTTGAGAACATTTCAATCATCACACAGTAGCCAGCATCATCCAGCCTTCCTCTTCTCATCGGAGACATGAGACGCAGTGCTAAACAGTCTCACAGTCGGTGCTTCGTGCTTGTAATGAGTTTTGGGTCTTTCTCTGACAGTTTTAAATACTTCCACACTGCAGACACGTTAGCTGCATTAGTGTGCAATAGACATAGCTGAATCATTGTCATTCAGGAAAAAGATCGCAATTTTATAACGATTAATGGTGCAGCTCTAATGTAAACACTGCTAAATGTTTTGCAAGGATATCGTCACGTTCTCACGAGACCAACCAGATCTCGCTCGTCACATCACTACTAAACACTCATTACATGCAGTGTATGTTTCATTCGTACTGGACGCCGGAGGGTGCTCTGTTCATTTCAGGTTTATTCATTTATTTCACACAGATCAGAAAAAAATGAATATGCCATATTTTGCATGCCAGGTCAGATGGTGATGTCACTTTGTATAAATACACTGTGCTTTCACACATTTCTATAAACTGAACACGTAATATGCATGCACATGACATCACCGTTTTCACTAATTCACGTTTTATTAGTTTACACCAGGACAATAACAGCATTGTTTCTAAAAATTCAAAAGTTCGCATTTTCGGGCCCATAAAACACAGTTGTCATGTAAATGAATGGCCAATACACATAAAAATTTTGCGTTTTTTTGGTTTGAAACACCTCCTTAGTTTTAGTTAACAGTAACAACACTGCAGTCAGCATGACTTTCCTCTCCTGAACTGGCACATGATGAAGTGAAATAAAAGAAGCTTGCGGATTCCTGCAGGAAAGGATTAATATTACAGTTTTTCATTTTTAGTCATTAAAAGATGATCCGAAACAAATCAGCTAATCTAACGAATGGTGAGGTTTTAACGTCTACAATTGTGCTGAAGAGAACTGCTGATGACTATTAAAACCAGCAAAAATGTTATGAGAAGCAGCAACTAATTAGGATTATGAACATTGTGTTTATGAGACCGAAAGGCTGACTAATGCGGAGTGATAATTGCCTGTGCAAAACTCAATGCTACAGTGACACTAGCTTTAGTAAACACTAGTGTTCATGGATATGTGCTCAATGTATTTCACAGACTTTCTCTGAGTTTAGTGAGTTCTAACAAAACCATTCAGACACAAGTCCCCCGAGTGTGATTTAGCATTCTGCATGCACAAAAGATGAGCATCTTAAGAGGCTAATTAAATGAGTAATTATGTAGTCATGCTCCGTTAATGTACAAAACACCGGGTGCTTTGGGGTCAAACGTTTCTATTGTTGTTTCAGTTTTTGCAGATTGAAGAACACATCATTACAGGGGAGCAGCACAAGCTCACACAAACTCTCGGACTAAAGTTCCTCGCTGAAGAAAGGGCCAGTGTGGCTGACCAGAACAAGCAGTCATTGTGTTTGTGAATGAGAAATGCTGTTAGTTTTATTAAGGTCTTGTGACTTTGTTAATGGGCGACCTTAAGAAACCTCGGCCTTCCCCTCGACCTATACAGAGAACCGTGGAAACAGCCGAGCGAGATCACTCAAAAAAGGAATAATTAAATACAGAACCTGTTTTTGTCAGGTCTCGGTCGAGAGGTCAGGAGAAATGTTTGTTGTGTCGCTCTTTCACAACTCAGGAGCCATACTGGATTCGCATTAAACATTTTCACAAGTGAAACCGTTGTTTACATAGTCATAGTTTGGAGTGATAAAGT
This sequence comes from Schizopygopsis pylzovi, assembly GCA_027422435.1. Classification (NCBI taxonomy): domain Eukaryota; kingdom Metazoa; phylum Chordata; class Actinopteri; order Cypriniformes; family Cyprinidae; genus Schizopygopsis; species Schizopygopsis pylzovi. The sequence continues at coordinate 31,709,187 of CM049823.1, read as the reverse complement.
GAATGTGGATGGCATTATTTCGTCAGGAGAATTATTATAGAGGTATCTAGACTTTTTATTGTTGACTTTGGTGTTTTGCTTGATTTTTGAGATCTTTTAGGAGAGTTTATTTCTCAGAAAAAGTTTTATATGGAAGCTTGTTTCTGCTATGGGATAAAATAAAAAAGCTAATAACAACTTTTTAACTCACCGTTCGAACCTTTTTAGAACGGCAAGATATAAACTAGGAATTGTAAGAACAAAACTCTGATTTGTGAAATATAAACTTGCAATTTGGAGAAAAAAAGAAGTTCAAACTTCGATGTTAACTCAGATTTCTGACGTTTTTCTTGCAATTCTGAGTTTACTTTTCACTTATTTTTTCCAGATTTCTGAGTTTACATTTTGCAAATCTTTCTTTTTTTGGCATTACAGAATAAAAATGGTAAATGCAACTTCTTATCTCATAATTCTGACTTTTTTATGAATTATTTTCAAATGAATGAATCTTAAAATTCTGACTTGTCTCGTAATTGCGAGTTTATAATTCACATTTCAGAGTTATCAGAATTTTAAGTTTATATCTCGCAAAAAAAAGTCTCAATTGTGAGATGAAATGTCACACTTTTTATCACATGGTTTCGATAGGTTCAGGCAAACATATCTTAATCTCTCTATTTCATGTCATTTATTTATAGGACACACAATAGAGAAATTAAAGAGATGTCGGTTTGAAATGTGTATTTTCTGTAGGAAAATGTAAGGTGACTTTGTCTTTTCTTAGTCAATAGTCATCAAATTCAACATCCGATACAGCCAGAGGAATCAAAGGTTGCTCTTTCATATCTGAGGAGAATCATCTTAATCTCCAGCCCAGCCCAATCTCAAATGATTCCCTTAAATATCTTTAGAATAGGATTTACATTTATGAAGTCAATAGTTGCCATACATGGTAAACTGGATGTGGATAAGAGCTCAAAACTCTTGGTTTTGGATTTGATGAGAGTTTATTGAGATCTGATTTGGACTTGATTGCAGATTGGAATCTTGTCAAGTTCAAACAAAGTCGGAGATGTTTAGACCTCCTCTGATTAGTTTTTTTTCCTTCACCCAAAGTCAAAGTCTCAGATCTTAATTTATGATGTGTATGACCCGTTTATTTAGTTTGGCTCATCTCAGCGTCAGGTGATGTTTTAATCTTGGAGGATTTTTACATAAACACTTCCTTATGATTTAGAGGAAAATCAATCACGACAGCTGGGTTTATAGAACATTTAATTCAGAAACTGAAAACATGGATCCGTATGCCATCAGGGTACGATCCACATCCCTCGATATCCTTCAAACAAAACCAGAAGCATGTTCCAGTTTCTTCTGTCTGCTGGAAGTTTCCCTCTTCAATCTAAAACCATGTTATTTCAGCCCCATGTGAGGTTATTTTGTTTTATTATTTTGTCTGTGGAACACTAAAGGAGATGTTTTTACTTACAAAATCTCTTTACAAATTCTGCTTTTGTACTCCATGGAAAAAAATACCACCATGTGAGTTTAAATGACATTAGGGGAGTAAACAATGACAGAATTGTCCTTTTTGGGTGAACTGTTCCTTTAACAAGACACTAGAATAAACAATCTCTCTTTTAGACTGAAAGCAGCAAGGTATTTGTGATAAACTGTCACTTACAGAGTCTTTGGACTTTATCTCATCTCTCTTCTCATGAGAGAGCGGTTGTATTCTCAATGGTCTTTATGTGAGGAGAGAGGATTTAACACAGGAGAAACAGGCCAACATTAGCCATCTAAGCAGCTTGTATGCGTTTATGGAAGCTATTTGCTGGCGGTTTTTGTCCAGCCTCGAGGTCTGTGTCCCGTTCATGATCCCAGCAGGGACACAATCTGCGTCTGAAGTGCAGGAGGTGCCACAACAAAACAGCCCATTATAGGACAGAGGGACTCGGAGGGGTTAGTTAAGAAGCAAGCCGAGCATGAAGCGTTGAATGCTTGACTTCACACCTGAAAAGAGAAGGAAAACATGCCGAAGCCCTCTGGCTGTCGCTCAGTCCTGCTGAAAATGGGCAGTCAGGGGGTGGCTACTGGTTATCACGTGATTTTACATCTATTATCGCGTGCAGTTGCTGACGCTCGCTAAAGCGTGCAATCGCTTTCTTATTGTGCACAAAGATCCAGGGGGCGGAGTTGGATCGTGGAAAAGTTTATTTATTTCAGTAATTCAACTCAAATTGTGAAACTCGTGTATTAAATAAATTCAATGCACACAAACTGAAGTAGTTTAAGTCTTTGGTTCTTTTAATTGTGATGATTTTGGCTCACATTTAACAACAACAAAAAAATTCACTCTCAATAAATTAGAATACTTCCTGAGACCAATAAAACATTTTTTTATTTGTGAATTGTCCCTTCTGGAAAGTATGTTCGTTTACTGTATATGTACTCAATACTTGGTAGGGCTCCTTTTGCTTTAATTACTGCCTCAATTCGGCGTGGCATGGAGGTGATCAGTTTGTGGCACTGCTGAGGTGGTATGGAAGCCCAGGTTTCTTTGACAGTGGCCTTCAGCTCATCTGCATTTTTTGGTCTCTTGTTTCTCATTTTCCTCTTGACAATACCTCATAGATTCTCTATGTTCAGGTCTGGTGAGTTTGCTGGCCAGTCAAGCACATCAACACCATGGTCATTTAACCAACTTTTGGTGCTTTTGGCAGTGTGGGCAGGTGCCAAATCCTGCTGGAAAATGAAATCAGCATCTTTAAAAAGCTGGTCAGCAGAAGGAAGCATGAAGTGCTCCAACATTTCTTGGTAAACGGGTGCAGTGATGTTGGTTTTCAAAAACACAATGGACCAACACCAGCAGATGACATTGCACCCAAATCATCACAGACTGTGGAAACTTAACACTGGACTTCAAGTAACTTGAGCTATGAGCTTCTCCACCCTTCCTCCAGACTCTAGGACCTTGGTTTCCAAATGAAATACAAAACTTGCTCTCATCTGAAAAGAGGACTTTGGACCACTGGGCAACAGTCCAGTTCTTCTTCTCTTAGCCCAGGTAAGACGCCTCTGAAGACAACTGTATCCAAATTCCTCGACACGTCTGTGTGTGGTGCTCTTGATGCCTTGACCCCAGCCTCAGTCCATTCCTTGTGAAGTTCACCCAAATTCTTGAATCGATTTTGCTTGACAATCCTCATAAGGCTGCGGTTCTCTCGGTTGGTTGTGCATCTTTTTCTTCCACTCAACTTTCTGTTAACATGCTTGGATACAGCACTCTGTGAACAGCCAGCTTCTTTGGCAATGAATGTTTGTGGCTTCTCCTCCTTGTGAAGGGTGTCAATGATTGTCTTCTGGACAACTGTCAGATCAGCAGTCTTCCCCATGATTGTGTAGTCTAGTGAACCAAACTGAGAGACCATTATTAGAATGATATTCTAGAGATTTGTGTGCTTCTAATTTTATAGCAACAGTTTGGACAGGACTCTTTTCTATTCTAACATGACAGTGTCTCTGTGTATAAGACAAGAATCAAAGAGAAATGATGATTCAGTCAGTGTGGAAGAACTTGACTGGTCTGCAGAAAGCAGCTGAACACCTCTGGTGTGACTTTAAATTCAGACCTTGAGCCAAAAACTCATCACCAAACACCAATGAAGTTTCTAAGTCAGGGAAAAAAACATGTTGGGCCCCATATGGCATGTTTGTCAAAATATATTTGTGTACATGCTTAAATGTATATATTTTTCAATAGAGCATCTTGTTCCAACCTATACCAACATATATTTCAAAATGCATTTCAGGGGCAATAAAATATATGTATATTTAAATATATTTTAAAAAAAATATACAAAAAGATGGCCAAAAGATAAACTTTAAGTAAATATATTTTGAAACATAGAACACTTTTTTTGTAGATCTTGAAATATATAATATATGAAAATGATTTGAACGCACCAAAACATCTGAGCTGTTATTCAAATTCCTTTTAAAGCTCTATACTTTTACTGTGTGTAAGTAATTGGCTTGTTTGTTTATTTCTCCAAATGAATTTTACGAGATACATATGAGAAAAAAAAAAAGTTGAAACAACTGCGACCTCATTTCATCTCCTGAACTATGAAAGAACATCCTCTGAGCAATAACATTTTCATCTGGGAGGTCAAAATAGCTGGAGACTTAGGGGAGCATTTTATCCTGATGGTGAATGTAGATCAAAGCCGCAGTGAATTAGAGATCACTGATGGAGGCAATACACAGGCCTCAGATTCACTCAGAAGAAACCTGCCATGAAAATGATATTGTATCCATTGTGTGAGAGAACTCTATGAACTCTGTTGTTTTGCAGGGAACAGATTGATTGTTTTGCAGAAATGGCTGTTGTGAGTAAATGCATCTAGCTTGGCTTCCATTTGACCGCCTCAATTGTGCTTTGTTTCTTTTGCTTTGTTCCAGCCCAGAGAGCAATAAAACAACATAAAAACTAAAAGCACTCTGTTTAATTTGATTTTGAAGATGATATGAATCAAACAAGGCCTTCACGCGCCAACACCTTGAGTGTTTGTAACGAAACACTTAAACTCAGGTATTTGGCTCAGACGCGGGCTGATGTTCTCAGCTGTGTTTGTATATCTTGTTCTGTGATTGTTGACTGGTTCTGTTCACTCCACACCATGATCCAACGCAGATCTTGAACCCTGTGGTAGGCATCAACTCTAAGGAACTTTAATGTAAACTAACTAACAAGACACTTCTGTGAGGTAGCAGAAGTACATTCTTTCTGACTTCAGTACAAACCTAAAGAAGAGGATTGCGAAGTATGAAAGCATGACAGCAGTGATTTACTGTCAGTGTGCATGTTGTGGCTTCTCCTGCCTTCAAGCAGTGAACATATTTATTAGATAAGTGCACATGAACGTCACCGCAGTGTCTTAATCAACATTGGGAAACGGGATTTTATTTGATTTTCTTTCTTGGCATTGATAGTTGTAAACGTTGACTCTACAATTTATTTTGTGAAGAATAGTGAATCTTCAGCTTCCCCTTATTTGTTAACGATGTTCATTGAATAACAATTTGAATAATTTTCTTCCCACAAGACAAATGTATTTGTACGACTTGTTTATAATTGAATTTAAGAGATTATTCATGTGTTTCTTCTAACATCATATATAGCATTGATTTATCTTTTAAAAAAAAATCTTACTTTTTAGTGGAAAACAAAAATACAGATTTTTTCTTTTTTATCATTTGTAATTTATTTTATTTTTGTGTGTATTAAAAATATAGGGAGATGCAGATGTTGATTTATGGTGTTTGTTTTACAGACATTTTTACAAATTTATGACCTCACTTGTAAAATACGTACGATTGAGCAAAAATCGTATGAATTTGTACAAGTTGCCAATTCGTATGAATTTGCACGAATGACCTACACCTAACCCCGCCCCTAAACATACCGTCTCTGGAGTTTAGACAAATCATACGAGTGAGGGCGTAAAAATTCGTACGAATAAGCCACCTCATAAAATATGTACGAATTGCCGTGAGATAGCGTTGAGATAATTCCATCACTTCCTCACCAGTGGATGCTCTGCAGTGAATGGGTGCCGTCAGAATGAGTCCAAACAGCTGATAATAACATCACAATAATCCACACCACTCCTGTCCAGAAATTAACTGTTGCCATTGCGTGCAGCTAAAATATGATTTCTCTAGTCATAAAAGCAATGTTGCTTTCTCCAGTGAGAATGTCATCTCCTCTGATTTATTTATGCTGAGATCAAGCACTGTTTACTGTCCAAAAGAGTTCAGTAGGAACAAACATGTAGGACTTTTTCACTGAAAGATGCATTAATATAGATTATAGACTGGTATTTTGGCCAGGAGCAGCTATTTAAAGTAATGTCAGCAGTTTGGACTCACTCTGACGGCACCCATTCACTGCAGAGGATCCACTGGTGAGCAAGTGAAGGAATGCTACATTTCTCAAAATCTTAAGAAACAATCTCTTCTACCAAATATGAATATTCAAATCCATGTACATCTTTAAAGTTTTTTCTTTATTTAAATTATATTGATAGGATAATTTGTCCAAAAAAAAGGTTTTATTGGTAATCTTAAACTTTTTGATGTATGTTGTATTGTGATCTTCACATTTTTCACAGATGTTTCTAAAAATCTAGAACAAAAACAGGTCAGGTGGAAGAGTTTCCTCATAATGCCACATCAGAGTGAATGAAACATAAATGACTTTGTCCCATTTCGAGTCCGACCTTTCCAGGTATCCCCAGCAACAGTCCCAGATGTCCCTGGGGTTTTTCCATGGCTTTAGTTTCCACAAATTGTAATGCAATCAATAGTAATGCCTTCAGTCCGTGAGCATCATGTCATCGAGTGACAAATCTGTACTGGCTCTCTGGGTTTGCTATAGATCTCTCAGGATGGGCCGTGTTCAAACGCAGCCGTCTGGGAGAGATCTATTGGGTAATAACACCAGAGACTCTCGTCACAATCATTATTACGATTGCTGTTACACAAGCTCATGAGCAAGATCCAAGTGTGATTCATCTAATGTCTGGAAGGTAAACAGGTTGAGAGTGTATATCATCTTTCAGGTGTCCTTACTGAGCGCCAGAAGCCCGTGATTTAATGATCTTTCACGTACACGACAGACTGTGCTTTCACTGACTCTTTGTCTGTATTACCTGGACGCATTCTTTTGCTGAAAGGACAGCACTTGATCTGATGAAGTCTAGATAACTAGATTTAGTTTAATAGAATAACTGCAAATCTAATGTAACTGATCTCTCATGAAACCTTTCAGGAAGTCCAAGGGTACACCCTTCAAAAGTTTGGTTAAGTTTTTATTTAATATTTTTAAAGAATTATTAAACTATAGAAGATTGTTTCCACCAGAGGTTTAAAAAAGTAAAAGCAACTTTTTATTTCACAATTGACTATTTTTTTCCTTGCTAATCACAAGTTGTTTTTTTTTGGAGAAATCTGAGATAAGCCTTAATTACCTCATTTTATTTAATACTGTAATGGTAAAAAAAAAAAGCAAAATATAACCCCTTTTCTCTTCATTGTGAGAAGTCAATTCCGAGTCTGTTTTGCTATTCTTTTCTCAGAATTGCAAGTTTATATAGTTTTAAATCTATTTTTTTATCTTGCAATTTTTTTTAATATTGTTGAAAACTCTGTTCTTCTAAAGTAGAAAACTCAGAAGAGAAGACCAGGAGACTTCGGATTCGATCGTCAGCAGAATTTCTTTATTCTATGACATGTGTTGTTATCTGTAGTCATCGAAGATCTCCTTTAAGTCATTTTTACAGGGTATCTTATAGGTATTTTTGGAGGAGGGATTCTTAGAGGTGGAGACAAACATCAAACAAAGCAAACATCTGAGGGAGGCGTTAGTTAATTACAGGAACCTTCCCGTGGTCCAATAAACCTAACAAAGGTTGAATCTCTCAGTAGTCTAACTCCTTGATCTTACCATTACAAAAGGCACAGCTGTCCCAAGCCCAAATGGTCAGGAAACGCTCTCAAACATCTGTATTTCCTGACACTTTCTTTAGTCAGGAAGTGTATCTAAATTAAACATTTAAAATAAAATTTGTAATCCTTCAATCCCCTCTTTGAGAGTTCTAATAACTCTCACAAAAATACAAATTTAGACACTTAAAAGTTAATTCTTGTAACTTGTAATCGTTACAGGCACAGTGTACATGTTCTGTGTTGCTTATATGTAATTGCATGCTGACACAGAAACAAAACATGCAATTAGGGTCCGTGAAGATTTTACGGGTAATAGTCTCTGCGTTGTGTATTTTTATTCTTTTTCTTCTTCTTTCTTTTCTCTTTCTTGTGTGATAGTTGGCTCGGTAATGGGTCTAGTTGTGTTCTAGAGGTTGTGGCTTTATCCGCAGGTGAGAAGGGTGGTGCATATGGATCTCAGGACAGCCATCAAATGGTATCTGCACAGAGGAAGAAAGAAACACAAACAAGAGAGAACAACGGCACAGAGCAGTATTTGTAGAGTCTGCATACATTAGGGTTGTATCCTCTGTTCAAAATATAGTCTGCTATGGTTGTTCCTTCTTTCCCTATTTCTCAATTCCTGCGACACCTAAAGAACAGTGAGGAAAGGATGGACTAATGGAGGGGAAAGGCCTATGAGGAAATCTTCACCTCAGGGTTGGCCCCCGAAGCCTGTTGCTTTCGGTTCTTCCCTGGGCTCCTCACTGGTTCTTGTGTCTGCCCTATCCTATCCCTGCAGGGGGAGGAACAACCTTAATATGTGACACATGAGTCCAAGTTTTCCTTCCCTGACACAATACTGCAGCTGCTGTAATCAACATCACTTGATGTGGTCCGTACCACTTAGGCTCTAATGGCTTGTTTTTGAATGTCTTTATCATGACCCATTGACCTGGGACGATTGTGTGTCCCCCTTCTGGTGGAGTCTGCCAACACGACTCAACTCTCTCTTTGGCACTCTGCACTGCCTTTGTGAGGTTTTCACAGTAAGCGATCAGGGCATCTGAAGCAATGTGCACATCAGCATTTCTAAGATCAATCACACCTGGCATCTGCATTGGGCGTCCAGTAATAATCTCATGAGGGCTCAGTCCTACTGATCTGTTAGGTGATGCTCTCATACTACACAGTACTGCGGGCAGTGCTTCAACCCATGGTACTCCTTCCTGATGCATTTTGCTTAGCCTGGTTTTGATTGTTCTGTTTGATCGTTCAACCTGTCCTGATGCTTGTGGCCTATAGGGACAGTGAAGGTTCCACTTAATCTTCAACATTCTAGACACTTCCTTGACTACCTGTCCTGTGAAGTGGGTACCTTGATCTGAGTCAATGCAATCTGGTAATCCCCATCTGGGAATGAAATCAGTGACAAGACATTTAGCAGTATGTGCAGCTGTAGCACGCCCTGTTGGATAAGCTTCTACCCATCTTGAGAACTTGTCTATTACTACCAAAACGTCAGTTTTTCCTTTACAAGGGGGCAACGATATGTAATCAACTTGCAGGTGACGAAATGGCCCTGGTGGAGCTGGGGTATGTGCTGCTGGTGTAATGGTTGCTGGTACATCATTATTTTTCTGACATGTAACACATCTCTTGACTGTTTCAGTGGCTGCGTTTCTGAATTTTGGATTCCACCATTGATTTGAGAACCTGTGATTCATCGTTGCTGGACCACTATGACCCAAACTGTGTATTTGTTGAGCCAAATATGGCAACAGTGATTCGGGAGCAACATACTTTCCCCCTTTGGTCCAGCAGCCGGATGAATCCACAGTGGCTCCTTTGTCTAACCATGTCCATGCTTCATATAGAGGAACGTCTTTATACAGATCAACGATTGATTCAGGAGGTAGAATTATCTTCTGTGCTGTACTACCTGAACACACTTGTACAGTTGCATAGAAACAAGCCTGTTTAGCCGCTACATCAGCAAGAGCATTACCTTTAGCTTCCGTAGTATTAGTTGTGAGATGTGCTTTCACTTTGATCACTGCTAATTTCTTTGGGAGTTTCATGGCAAACATTAAATCTTTCACTAATCCAGCATGCTTAATGGGGGATCCAGCAGAAGTTAGAAATTTTCTGGTTTGCCAAATGACACCAAAATCATGAATTACCCCAAAAGCATACCTGGAATCTGTGTAGATATTTGCAACCGATCCTGAAGCTAGCGTGCATGCTCTAGTTAAGGCTACTAGTTCTGCAGCTTGAGCTGAAAAATGATCTGGAAGACGACCTGAAGCAACTACTTCAGTGGTGGAAGTTACTGCATATCCTGCTCGTCTGTTACCTTCAATAACTTGAGCTGAACCATCAACAAACAACTCCAATTCTGCGTTCTCTATGGGAGTTTCTGCTATTTCACTTGTCGCTGCATATGTAAGCGTAACACAATCATGAGTCATTTCGCCTTCATCCTCTAACACAAATTCAGTCATTGCAGACATCATACATGAGGATGGGTTCGTGACTGGTGCACGCTGTATAACAATATTCGGGGCTGTGAGAGTTGCTAACCAATTTCCCCAACGGGAGGAGGTGACAGAAGTGACTTTTGCTTGATTCATTAGTGCGGACACTGTGTGAGGGCATTTTACGTTTACAGTCTGACCTAACACCATTCCTGATGAAGCCTGAAGCGCTAGATGAACTGCCTGTACTGCTCTGAGGCATGGGCCCATACCTTGAGCGACTATGTCAAGTTTACCGGAATAGTAATGAATTGGGCGTAAGCTGCCCCCATGATCTTGCATTAGACATGCAGTCATAAAGCCTAAGTGTTCATGGACATAAAGCACAAAGGGTCTATCAGATTGGGCAATTCCTAATGCTGGTGCTTGACATAGTGCTCTTTTCAAATCATTAAAAGCTTTGAGATGAAGTTCTTCCATACAAACAGTATCTGAATCTTTACCATGGCCTTTCAACAAATCATAGAGAGGCTGAGCCATCGAGGCATAGTCTTCAATCCAAGGTCTACAATAACCTGTTGTTCCTAAAAATGAGCGGAGTGTTTTAATGGTATTAGGCGGAGGTATGGCTTTGACTGAAGCCGCTCGATCCTGTGTAGTTTCATACAAAACAGAATCTTCACCTATTACACCAGTTAAACAAAGTTTGGTTTTCTTGTATGGGATGTTTAAACCTTGTGCCAATTTTGTAGGAATTACTGTAATTTCTGCACCTGTATCAAGCAAAAAATCAATCTCTTTCTCTTTTATGCTACCTTTCACAAAAATTCTTTGGTCATTGTGTTGGATTACAGGGGAAAGGTAGCTACTCACAGCCCCAATAATTAGTTTTTTTCCTGGTCTTGTTGTGCTCTCAGAAGAGCCTGAACTAACTGTCCTATAATTTCAGTGGTCACTGGCGGAACTACTTCAGGGTTGTGTGCAGGCTGAGAAGGAGCAGAATTATGCATAGCATTTCTTTTACTATCTTGCAACTTCTTCCTACACTCTTTCTCCCAATGTCCAAATTTTTCACAGTATTTGCATTTGCTTTCTCTTTTAGACCATCTATTGTCTTGTTTCGTTGTGTTAAACGTAGCTGCTGCTACTCTTACTTTTGCTTTGACATCAGCCTCTTTTTCCCATGTAGTTAACCTGTCTAGGTTACTTCTGAGAGTTCTGTTAGACCAAGTTAGATCTAAGAATGGTAAAGCTTTTCTGTATTCGGCTACAAGGCCATCTGACCATATACGAACCAGGGGTCCCTTGTCATCCAGCACACTTTCAGGGTCATCAACAATTCCACTGTAAATTACAGCTGACTGACAAAATCTCTCAGTATATTCACTCACAGTTTCTTCTTTCCTTTGCACACAGGTAGTAATTCTAGACCAATCTATTTTGGGTCCTAAGATATTCTTTAGGATTTTCAAAATACCTTCTCTTAAATCACCCTTACTGGCATTTCGCAGTTCAGAAGTGACAGCAGATTCAAAACTGTTGAATTCAGATTCAGTTAGTATTTGTGACATCAGCTGCGTGACTTCTGTCAACGACATGTCATAAAGACGCATTTTACTGATCAATGTTCTTCTAAATTCAGAAAAATGTGTGCGTGCTGCTGGTAAACTTTGAGATAGTCTCTCTATATCTTTAGGACCTAAAGCTTTGGCAACAGTTTGTATTTGCACCACAGAAGAATTGAGAGGAACACTATCAGTTTCCTCAATCCCCTGAGATCTCCTCCTCGCACCACACACATTGAAGGAATTTACAGGCACATCAGTTACTGATTGGAGAGCTACATCTGTTTCAAAAAACGCTTGTAAATCAGGGTAAATGTTATCAGGCTGACTTACTTCCACATCAGTTTTTGCCTCTTTCTTGAGGTTCAATTTCTTGGTCAAAGTGTATATTCTAGCACGGAGTTCATTGTTCTGTTTCTCTAGCTCTGAAATACGCTGAGACTGTTGTGTCGCTAGCGTTACACTGAATTCTCTGTGACAACAGATAATGCCTTTCACATTGTTCTTGCGAATACATGCTCCCAGTACCTTTTTACACTCATCTACAGACCAAGTCTTGTCTGGATGGATCTCATATTTCTGAGTTAGTTCTTGTCTAACTTTCTCAGTGACTATTATGTTCATTTGCACTCCTAAAAGTGATTTGAATTCGCTATCTGACCACAAAGGAGTCGCTAGACCACCTTTTTCAGTTGTGGGGATCAGTCTAGCATTCTTTCTAAACATTTTGTGAGTTTCTTTGTTATCACACAATCAAAACACTAAAACTTCTCTGATCAACAGAGGGTACACTTGTTAACACAGATCAACTATTGTTAACCTTCCCTGGCAAAGCAGAGGATAACACAATTCACTAGCACTTTACGCTAATCTTCCCTGCATGAACAGAGGATAACCAATTCTTCCCTGCCAAAACAGAGGATAACAAATATTAGCACGTAATGCTAAATCTTCCCTGCCTGAACAGAACAGAGGATAAACCAAAAATTAGCACGTAATGCTAACCTTCCCTGCCTGAAAGAACAGAGGATAAACCAAAAATTAGCACGTAATGCCAACCTTCCCTGCCTGAAAACAGAGGATAACCTTCCCTGCCTACAAGAACAGAGGATAAACTCTTCCCTGTCTGAAAACAGAGGATAACCTTTAGTTAAACAAAACCCTACAGATGTATGTTAACTCTTCTCTGACGGCGCAGAGGATAGCAAAAAATTTGTACTGGTCTTAGGTTCTTTCGGATTAGAGCCAGCACTCACCAGAGAGAAAATTTCAGTCTGGGAATCCTTGTTGAGCTTGAAGTTTCGCTGGATTCCAAAAGATGCAGATCTTTGTTTGAGCTTGAAGTTTTTTTTAGGTGAGGAAGCTGGAACTCTATCCGGGTCACGGCACCATCTGTTGAAAACTCTGTTCTTCTAAAGTAGAAAACTCAGAAGAGAAGACCAGGAGACTTCGGATTCGATCGTCAGCAGAATTTCTTTATTCTATGACATGTGTTGTTATCTGCAGTCATCGAAGATCTCCTTTAAGTCATTTTTACAGGGTATCTTATAGGTATTTTTGGAGGAGGGATTCTTAGAGGTGGAGACAAACATCAAACAAAGCAAACATCTGAGGGAGGCGTTAGTTAATTACAGGAACCTTCCCGTGGTCCAATAAACCTAACAAAGGTTGAATCTCTCAGTAGTCTAACTCCTTGATCTTACCATTACAAAAGGCACAGCTGTCCCAAGCCCAAATGGTCAGGAAACGCTCTCAAACATCTGTATTTCCTGACACTTTCTTTAGTCAGGAAGTGTATCTAAATTAAACATTTAAAATAAAATTTGTAATCCTTCAATATTCATCAGCGATTCTTGGAAAAAAATGATTAAAAAAACTGTACTGTTTCCAACATTAATAGCAAATCATCATATGATAATTACTTCAGAAAGATCATGAGAGACTTAAGTAACGATGCTAAGAAATCAGATTTGATCATGGAAATAAATTACATTTTAAAATATATTCACAGAAAACAGTGATAATAAATTGTAATAGTATTTTTGTTTTTACTGTATTTTTTATTAAATAAATGCAGGCTTGGTGAGCAGAAGACACTTCTTTCAAAAGCATTTACTGACCCCAAACTTTTATACTGGTTTGAGTGCCTTGAGAAACTCGAAGCAGTTAAAGAATATACTTAACATGGTTTAATTCAGAGCATTGGGTCTTATCAGAAACAAAACTGATATTCTCTTAGAAACGTCCATCCACTCCGTACTGGTATAAATGGTTAACAATAATTATAAATACACAATAACAGAACTGAAACTTGATTCTTTTCATGTCCAGTTTAATCTCTGGTCACAACGTGTAAAACCCAATGGAAGTGGTTCACAGGGTCCAACAGTAGGACGGCACAATGAGAAGACCAACAGAATGTGCCAGAAACAAACACAAACTAGAAGCTGGGTTGAAAAAGGCAATGTAAGACAGAACTTCAGCAACAAGGCAGAATCTCATCTGAACAGTAGCCGTACACACAAGGACTACTTCGTTTCCAGGAATGCTTGAGAAGCTTTAATCATAACACTTGACGTACAGTATTCAGTCCGCTCTCAAAGGCCACGTACACACTGCAGGGAAATACGCTCATCACTCCGTTTGGTGAAGGATTTCCTGTCTTTACTTTGCCATGTCAGTTAATGTTCCTTGCCATTTCTTTAAACCAAATTTCACTCATAACTTGCTGGCAAATTTTAAACTAAAAAAGACTGAAACTTGTAGAATATACTAAATAGGCTTTTTCTATGTTCTGCACATGGCAACTAATATTTCTTTCATCAAAAATAGCTAACACCAAGCTGCTTAAACCAATTGTTCTCAACAAGAGCAAAACTTCCAAAGCGGCCTCAAGAGGATTTAAGATTATACTTTTCAATAGAATTAACTTTTAATTCTTAGACCTGAAAAAATTATCTAAATGAATAGTTTTAAAAGATTTAGGGCATTTTGATAAGGAATATACACGTTTTTAGGCATGCCATACTGCACAGTTTTATATATAGGGCATATTTAAAGCATGACAAACTACAGTAAAAATTGTAAAACCTTTTTTTTTTATCTTAATCTTTCAAATTAAATGAGGCCTTTGATTTTTTTATATTTATATTGTAATTCATTTTAATTGCTAAACCGGGAAAAGTCATGTAAATTAATACAATCTTAAAACATTTCGGTCATTTTTATAATGAATATATTTTTTTTCAGCATGCCATACTCCTATACACAATAAAAATTGTGAGTAAACTATATTTTTCATCCTTTAAATTAAGGGGGACAAACATCAGATATTGGGCGTGGGAGTGAAAGGTTGAGAACCACTGGGTTAAACTGTTGACTTTCGGGTGTCTTTAGGAACACGTTATGCTCATTTTCAGTCCTGTTTTCTGTACACACAATGACAATTTAAGGAATTTTAATTTGTAAGTTGCTTTGGATAAAACCATCTGCTAAATGACTAATGTAAATGCATTTCAATTTTGCATTGTGCACGTGGCCAAAGAGACAAAACTATCGTCCAGAGACTCTCACCTATTCACATGTACAGTAGCTGCTGGTAATATCTAAAACTAGATTCTCTCTCGAACCACATCCTTAAAATCCTCCTGCATTCATACAAATCATTTGTAAAAAGCCCATAAAGGGCCGGGCCGTCTCCTAAGATCCACATCTCAAGTTCTGTACAAGCAAATAAAATATGAGCTCTTTAAAACATCCATTTCTCATAACAAAATAATCTGATCCATTAAAAGTTCACATAGCAAAAAGGGTAACAGATCTCCATATATATATTTATACCGTATATACACACACGCATACTATTTTGGCAGACAGAACACGAAGTAGTTCTTTATTGTAAACAGCTTCCTTCTTTCCTCGCACACGACGTCTCGTTACATTCATGGCTCCAGTTCTACTTCCTCCTAATACTCAAAGTTTGTGCTTGTAGAATGACCTAGAGAGAAGTTCGGCTTCGTCGACACCCAGCTGACCGGAGAGACCGGAGAGACACGGACAGGGGACGGGAACGGGAAGTAGAGGAGGCCTTGGCTCTGTTTCGCTCTGAAGCATCCTGCGGGCGAGACGTGCTGAGATCTTTTGAAATGTTCTCTCGGTACACGCCGAACCTGGGAGAGGATTTATGGGATTTGGCGGGACCCTTCGGCACCCTCAGTTCTCCTCGTCTGTGATGTCGTTCTCCCCGACCGTCTTCTCTGCCGTGGTCTCCGGGATGGCGTCCAGGCTGCGGCGGACCTTGGAGCCCGACACGGACGAGGGTCCCGCTCCTCCCTTGGCCAGGTTACAGGTGAGGGCAGCATAGTGGATCTGTTTCACGTTTTCCAGCACTTCCGCCCGAGCGTGTTTCAGCAGATCGGCCTGGCCCTAAAAACACACACAAGCAGAGACAAGGGGTCTCAGTCACTAATAACCGGAGACAAGTATTCTCGCAGAAAATATTCTCATATTCATGCAAAGACTTGTTCTTATCACTGGTGTAACTTGTAATTTCATGCAGAATCTACTGCAGGTCGTGCTGTAATGCTCAGTATTTAGGTAATCATTATACTAAAATAAATGTTCAATTATCTAATATATATATATATATATATAATATACTTAAATACGTAAGTTTAATAAAAAATAATAAAAATAAAGCTAAAGAATATATTTACAATTTTTAATTAAAATCTAAGTGAAAATATAAAAAGTTCATTCAAAATATGAATTAAAAAATACTATAATAACTAAAATAGCACACACACTTCTCTCTCTTGCTATATATATAGCATTTAATTTGTTTTATTCTAAACAGTATGTAATAAAATATTTGTGCCTTATATTTATAACCTTAAGAATTAGTAAATTGTGTAAAGCTAAAGAAAAAAATATTGTAAAAGTGACTGAAACTAAATATAAATACAAAAAAATAATACAAAAATAGTATAAAATCTAAAGAAAAAAATATAAAAAACTAATACAAATAACAAAAGCATAAAATTACTAAAAAATACCTACAATTTAAATAAAAATATAAAAAAGTTAATTCAAAATATAAATAAATACTAATAAAATGAATAGCTTACACACACACACAAATGTATATGTATGTATATATTCGGGCTGCAACGATTAGTCGCCATTATCGAATATTATAATTTTTTATAATATTTTTGTTGTCGTGTTTGATCTCATAGAACCTAATGTAAAAGCCTGCAATGCTGCGGTTTGACCAGCGTGGCGCTGTAGCACAAGACTGGTTCAGCCGTCCTGAATGCAATTCAAGAGAAGACAGCGTTTCAGCGCTTCAAACCCAGCGGAACGATCCTGAAGCTGTTGAGCCGTGTTTGAATGAAAATATAAATATATGCTGCTCGCTTTCCTCTCAGTAACAAAACAAACACACAAACTGACAGCGGGTGAAAGCAGCAGTTTACATCATTTGTAAAAGCATCTGATTACAGCGATGTGGATGTTTGCATGAGCTCTTCAGTTCAGTAAAGTACTCCAGTAAAGTCTGATCATATCATGTTTATTTATATAGTACTGTATGCAATAGCCTTAATTCAAGCAGCTTTACGGTATTAAACAATGAAAAACCAGAGTCAGTGTCACTTTAAGTAAGAATTACAACTTGATTGTCTGTTATAAAGCAGCTCTCCAGTGTGGAGCTAGCTAATGATAACAATATTATTAGAGGGAAAAAATCATTTCATTAAAGTGACAGTTTGCAAAGATTAAAGCTTGATCTAGGTCAGGACTGTTTTGGTTATCATAACCCTATAAGGTATTTTAAGATATGTTGTGAATAAAACAGTTTATCCAAAGCTTCTTATCACTTACCTTTATTTTGTTTCTTATCTAACGTTATATAATTTACAAAAGGAGATGTTTGGCAGAATAATGTGTCATTCAGTTACTTTTTCATGTAGCTAATAACGTGGTGTGAGAGTGTCTCTGTCATCTCAATTTGTGTGCCAAATACATTTATTTGTATAAGGAATTGTTAACACTTCACAATAAGGTATCATTTGTTAACATTAATGTTTTAATTAACATGAATGAACAATGGACAATACATTTAATTCATTTATGTATTCATCTTTGTTAATGTTGGTTAATGTAAATACAGTTGTTCATTGTTAGTTCACAGTGCATTTACCAATGTTAAAAAACATAACTTTTAATAATGCATTAGTCAATTCTGAAATTAATATTGACTAAGATATTAATAACATGCTGTAGAAGTATTGTTCATTCTTAGTTCATGTTATCTAATGAACCTTATTGTAAAGTGTTACCAATTAATTGTAATGGCATAATATGCTTTTCTAAAGCTGAAGTGACCTTTATTTATGTTAGAATATGTTCAGATGCAAAAGCCTCTAAGTGCTGTCTGAATTTTCACACTCCTATATTTATGTTCAGTTATTTAACTTGAATTGCATAGAAAATGACCTATACATTGACATTAAAGTGAAATTACTGGAGAGATTTAAAGTCATTTTATCAATAATACAGAAATAAACATTAACAACTTTTATATCTAGGCATGTATTCAAATTCAAATAATACTTTAGCATCTGAACCTTTCATGTATAATCATATTTTAACTAAATGCAAAATCTGAATAATCAATCAAAGCCTACTGGTTAATCAATGGACTAATCGTCGATTAATCGTTTTAATAATCATTCAAATAATCGTTTGTTGCAGCCCTAGTAGGGGTGGCACAGTACATGTATTCGTACTGAACCGTCACGGTACGGACCTCTCGGTTCGGTGCATGAGGCCTTACGACGAATACAATACAGCATACAAATACAGCAATGCTGGAACCGAGGTGTTTTGTGTGTGTGTGTGTGTGTGTGTGTGTGTGTGTGTGTGTGTGTGTGTTAGGAAACGTGATCATGTTTGTAACATTTTGTAATAATTTTGAATGTTAATTGTTCAATATATACAATTAATAAAGAAAGTGTGTGTGCTCCAGCGAGATCACTTCGACTCTTTTCTTTTCTTGTAAACGTTTTGGCCACACCGAACACGGTCATTTGTGATGTGCGGTAGATGGGAGATGAAAACGGCTGTGTTGAGCACTAGTCATGTTTAACACAATGGCTCTGTTTTGAATAACAGGCTTGTGTAATCACAGACACATTCACTGTTTCAACTTGAAACGACCTCAATTTAAACATCTTATTTGCATTGGTGTGTGTGTTTTAGGCACCGGAAGGCACTCATGAAAAAAAAAAAACTGTGTCAACCATCAACCAACTAGTCTGAAAAACTGAAATGATCAGATAATCTTAAACTTACCTAAATACTCGGTTAATGTTTCACATGTGATTTTATTGGACCTGAAAATGTCACAGTACTTAAAGATGGAGTATTTAATTCCTATCACATTATCATAAAAAAATTCTACCAAAAATATGAATGTTTATTGTATTACCCTGATGTTGTGTTTTTACCTCAAAATGCTAGTTAATATTATTGCATTAGACTGACTTTGCTCACACATGGTGTAACAACTACAAGAAAATGTATTAAATATAAATAAGTAAATAAATAAAACAGAATTTGTGGGGGGGTATTTTTCACCTTGTTACACTTGTGATGTTCCTGGTCAAAAATGATTAGCCTATGAATAATTGCTTATAATTTTTGATTTATCATTCAGCTTGTTTTAATTAGCACAGGTTTTGTATTTTTTTAGAACGGAATTGATCTTAGGCCTCATTGATTTGAGCTTACGCACTTTCTGATTGAAAATTGCCAAAATTATCCACAAATAGTGCTTTTTTTATTTCAAAGACTAATTTTATGCAATAAATACATGTTTATAAATATTGTTGCTTCCAAGTTCTGTGAATGGTTGTGATCATATGCAAAATCTAAGTTATAATGATGAACATATGCTTTGAGTTGAATATAATGAATCAGTAGCCACCTATACTGCAGGATTTCATTAATGCTGAACCAAACGTCTAACAGCTAAACATACTCAACCTTTAACATGTTTCATTGACTGCTTTGTGTAAACACTGAGGTGTTTCCTTCAGGAAATGCAAATCTAGTTAACGATGCTGTTCTGAATTCTATCACTGGCTATTTGCTTTTTATTCCACAAGAGGTTGTGCAATCCCGAATTAAACAGTCAGTGTCCCAAAACTGCCACATTGTTAAGTGCATGCATCACAGCATCTTAAATCATAAGAAGCACATCTGAATGTTAAAATCTTCTTATGGTAATATATATGCAAATCGTCATCTCAAATGGGAGCAGAATTGTTCACAGGTGTTAAACGGCTGTTCATAGTTTCAGCTGTGATCACCTTCAGAATCGTGATGTTCCAGGTGAAGCTCTCAATGGATTTGTGGAGTTTTCTTCCCTTCAGTCCCTCCTTCATCGCCATGTCATGTAGCTTCTCATGGAACTCCATCGCTGAAATGACAGATTCAGAGGTTAAGATCAGAGCTGGCAAATAAGGCCAAAGATTATATATGTATATATATGTGTATGTGTGTATGTATACATGTATATATATATATATATATATATATATGAGAGTGAGACTTATGCTCACCAAGAAAAAAAAAACTAATAATTTGAAATTTTATTACAATTAAAAATGTATATTTTAATATATTTATTCCTGTGATGCAAAGCTGAATTCTCAGCATCACTACTCCAGTCTTCAGTGTCACATGATCTTCAGAAATCATTGTAATATGCTGATACGTTGCTAAAGAAACATTTCTTATTGTTATCAATGTTAAAAACAGTTGTGCTGCTTAAAATTTTTGAAACCTGATACATTTTTTCCAGGATTCTTTGATGAATAACAAGTTCAAAAGAACAGCGTTCAATTGAAACAGTAATATTTTGTAACATTATAAATGTTTTTACTGTCACATTTGACTAATTTTATGCATCCTTGCAAAATATGATAATTTATCATAATATATTTATTTATTTAAAAAATTACTGACCATACATTTCTGAACAGTAGTGTAAATTTCCACATTAATGTATTATGTTTGTAATTAAATATGAGAAATCATGCCCTAATCAACTGTTGTGACCTGTTGGCCTGCACACCGTTTTGGGATTTTGGGACTCAGTTGAAAAAGACGTACCAAACTTAAAATTATAACAGGTGCTGACTTCAGTGTGCTACACACACAATGTTGGTGTCTTTGCAAAGAAGACCCTTTGGGCTTTACTATCTATCATCCAGAGTTGATAACACTGAATGAAAAATGATAATAATTGTATTTCATATAAAAATACTTGAAATAAGTCCTGGAGCAATCCAGAAAAGTAATGGGTTGAAAGTCACGTCTCATGAGTTTATATTTCAAATCTGAAGAAGATACCATGAAAAATTTGATTTTCCTGAGACTATATATAGCCCCCCCACACACACGTTTGAGGATAAATATATTTATTTACCAAATGTATTGAAGAGTTCTACAAACTATTAAACTATTTCAGTCATTATACATACAAATGCATGCTTTTCAATTATACAATTATTATAGACAGAATCTTAGTCATAAGTGATTTATTTGACCACTAAAAAAATACAATAAGAGTAATTTGAGTAATAAAAAAAGTAGCTTTGTATGAATTATCAGCCACACAGATACTAATCATACAGATGCCGCCACATTCCCCACTTACACATATATTAAAAATTTTAAATCAAGATACTTTACTATATATTGTTCAACACTTTCTCCCATACACTTGGTAGAGCTTGTTTCTAGGGGGGAAAAGAAGCTGGAGTCAGTTTGCATTCAAGAGTCACCACGCTCAGACATCTGTGCCAGTGAAAAGGGCTACCAAGCCACTTCTTGTTTACCAGCAAACATGTACTAGATTTAGTTTCTTACCTGACTAAGGATTAAATGAACTGGACTGTTGCTCAGTAAAGTCCAAAGTAAACACTTTTCAGATAAAGTATTTGTTGTATTTAATTTGATTAGATCTTACAGTCCTAGAGTCTGGAGAAGTCAGAGGAGAGGATCAGATATCTCAAATTGCTATGAAGTCCAGTTTTGAAGTTTCACAGTCAGTGATGATTTGGGCATGCCGTGACAGTATACATTGTGGTGTTGATCCACTGTGTTCTTCTGAATCCACAGTCATGGACATGCTGACTGGCAATCGTACCAGAGACGATCATTAGAGCACCCTCCACTGAGGTAAGTCACAGGTGTCATTCTGACAAGGGGTTATTGTGCTTGAATGCTAGCATCTTACATGACTGACCCAGTAGAGATCTATGATGAAGACACCTGACCCAGACCAACAATGCAGATGAGTGAGGTCCGCTATCAAAGCAACCTGGCTTCATTACACCTGAGCAGGCCAGTGATAGACTCATTGTAGCTTGATTGGCCAGCAATTCACGCAAAGAGGCCCAACCAAGTATTGAGAGCATAGAAATGAACATACTTTTCAGAAGCCTGACATTTCGTTTTAAAATATCCTTTTTTTATTGATCTTATGTAATAATCAAATTTTCTTAGACACTGAATTTTGGGTTTTCATTATCTGTAAGACATGAGTAAGACTCTATGTGTAATGAATCTATATAATATATGGGTTTCACTTTCGAAAATGAGTGACAAATAATATTGACCTTTTTCATGATATTCAATTTTTTTTAGATGTACCTGTAGAGTCTAATATATAGTTTGTGGGACGTCCCAGCTCAGCATGCACAACTCACCCCATCAGGCTAAACAATAAGGATGGCCCGTGGCCAGTTTGAGAGAGTTTCAAGCCATCTGAACTCCTGCCGGCAACAAAATCCCTGCAACTAGTCAAGCTTTTCATGTATTCATAAGCTTTGATAACTTTAGTTACCAGGATCAAAGAAACTATGGGATGTGGGCACATGGTTCAAACAAACATTCACTTCCTGTCATCTCAACACACACCACCGCGAGGCGAGTTTATTCTGTTGGCTCGGATTAAAGCCTCGTGGGAGATGCGAGGACAGGGTTTATTGTGTCACACACAGCAGATCCATCTCTCTCTGTTTGCCGTTTTTATCGTCCAGACTGGCCGCTTGTTGCAGTACATTGCGAGTGTCAAGTTCTTCTTGAGCTGCGCGGCACAAACGAGGACGATAAACACTTGTGACATGATCAGAAAACAGGCGGCTAATACACATTTAAAATAGAAAGAGAACGAGAGGAAGAAAAGAAAGAAGGGAGGAAGCAGAGACGAGAAGATGCGAGCGTGGGCGCAGCAGACAGACGGACACGAATCCTCTCAGACTGCATTAGCATCAAGGCAAAGAACACAGAAGAGACTTGACACCAAAGAACCGCACCGTTCTGTTTCTGTCTGTCTTTCTTTCGTTCGCACTGATCTGAAGAACGGCCACTGAGGAGAGGAAACCTCTCTTTTCAGTGTGCTGCATCTTCAAAATAAATGCCACCTATATGATTCATGTTGCACACAAATATGACAAGATATGGGTGAAAATGCAACGTTTCAGTCTGACTGGCTGGATTCAATGCCACTTCCAGGACTCAGCTGCCAGGAAACAAATCTACAATGAGCAGGCTTGTTGTGTTTGAATATAAAAATAGCATAAAACATAAAAGTCCATATGACTATATTATGAAGTCATTGTTTTGAGTGCAGGTTTATTATCATTTACTAAAACTAAAATATATTAAAACATTTTTGAAATAAAGCTGAAATTAAATTAAATAAATAAATATTAGAGTGAAAACTTAAACTATTTTCAGCTAGTTACCATGACAGCATTTTCCAAAATTTCCATTTAGTTTAATTTGAAACTCTAAAAAAACTAAAGTATAAATCAGTTTTTTGTATTAAACTAAATACAAACAAATATAAATAAATAAAATTGCTATACATTAAATTAAAATGTATAATAAAACTGAAAATCTAAAAATAGAAGCTCATTCAAAGTATTTATAAAAACGGTAAATCACAAATAGTACTAAAATAACACTGTGTGTGACAAACAGACTGAAACTTAAAATTATTAAAAAAATATATATTAAAACTTATACAAAAACATGTTAAGCACATAACAAAACTAACAAAAATGTAATTAGAATTAAAATATTTTAATTTATTTTATATTTTAAAATATTTAAAATACTGTAATTGCATATGTTAGAGATGGTTCACAGATTTGCATCAGTGCATCAGCATAAAAGTTAAGGATGTGATGCATCGATTTAAAAAAGTGTGCATGGTATACAAGTTACCATTTGTATCGCGACGCATTGTTTCTTACATATTTCATCGGTTAAAACCGGTTTATTTATATATAGTTATTAGTAGATGCGCTATACTTTTATTATTTCGAAGTAGGTTGATTTCTCCTCTCGAAACGGTTTCTCAAGCACATTCTCCATTCATACAGCTGCTACGTGAATATGGCGTATCACAACTCTACAGAGACCGAGGCATTAGAAGTGAGAATGCACTTAAGTTAGTTTATGATTTGCTGTCTGTCTGAACGAAAGGAATAAATGCTAACTATCTATATGTACAATATTGAATTGCATAGCATCATATTGCATTGAATCGCATTGAAATCAGATCGCACTGCATGGTAGGTGTGAATCATATTGCATCACATCGGTAGTTGCTTCATATGTATCTTTAATGTATCATATCGTTGGCTATGCATCACAATGCGTATCGTATCGCCCTCAGCTTCTTAGATGCACATCCCTAGTATATATAAATAATACTATTTGTGTGAGGAACAAGGAATTTAAAAAGGTTATGCTATGTTAAATTCATTATACAAAAGCTAATAAAAAGGTTAAAAGAACATAAAACCAATACAAATTTAATTAAAATGAAAACTGAATATATCAAATTTAAACCTGATTTAAAACATAATCTGTATGCAAAACCATAATATAACTAATACTATAAAACTATAAATACTAAAATAATTAAACTTATAAATATATAGACTAAAATGTATACATAAAATATAATATATAAACCAATTAATACTTATTTAATAGTATACAACTATAAATCATACTTAACAGTTTGTGAGGAACAGACTGACATTTATTATGCTTCTTTTTATGGCCATTTGGTCTTTTTTGGATGTTTACAATGGAATTGTGTTTAAAAACACTAAACTAATCAGCAAAAAACAGTTTGGAAAACAATCATATTTGTAAGGGAAAAAATTCAAAGAACAATAGTAGGAATTCAGCATAGAATACTGCAAAAGGCCGGATATTTACATTCATCAACTTGCATATTTGGTGATCAGCAACTCGGAAAAGCACAGTTAGGGAATGAAGAGGAATTAGGACAAATACGGTCACTCCTAAACCCCTGAATGACTGGCAATGGGAACGTCCATCAAACCCTGCGCTGTTTCTGTCTTTCTGTACATTAGCATCGATGCGTGAGAGTTAATCCGCCTAGAACCGTGCATCTGTTGCACTCCGTCTCATGTTCAGCAATGACATCTAGGTGTGCAAACTCTCCCACAGCTGTAAACCCTCTCTGAAAGCAGATCACGGCTTACACGACGGTCTCTAGATGCAGATCGCTGGCCAATGAGGCGGCACGGCACACAAGCCTGGGCAGACCGTGTTTGACTTCGTACAAATAGAGCAATAATGCTCAAGAGGGGGAAGCTATTACCACGAGCATATTTCAAGATGATTTGTATTCATTCCTACCGTTACTTTCACACTCTGTTAACCTCAGTGGTGGTGGGCTCTCGTGTATACGAGCCCCTCGGATTTGACGGGCGGTAAGCAAGGAGAGGTGCTGTCGGGTTAATGATGCATGATCGAGCCGAGGAAGGCGGCCAATGGCACTCCGACGGCTCTTCGTGGCAGGGGTTGCCTAGCAACATACTGTAGAAAGAGTGGGAAAACCCGGGCTGTCATTCCACACTAGCGGCGTCTCTGTGGATGCCAGCTCTGTGACACTGCGCAGACAGCATGAAAGAACGCTGTGTGAGGGCGGCAGCGTGCTTCTAGGACACTTGCGCATCACTTCGTAGCCTTTTATGTGCTTTAAATGAATTCGTTTTACAGAAATGCCTGTAGTCTGGCACACTGCTATGCCTCATGCGCCCTGCCTGTCAGGCGCAGTAACGAGTGACTGTAATGCAGCATGCTGGCAACCTAAACTTGCCTTTTGGATGCGCTAATAGACCTTTAAATGAACAGATTAAAAGAATAGTTCAACCTTAGGCCATCCAAGATGTGTTTGTTGCTTTCTCAGAACAGATTTGGAGAAATGTTCTTGTTCACCAATGGATCTTCTGCAGTGAATATTAATGTAAAAACATCTTAAAATTTCACAGGCAATTCACACCACTCCAGTCCATCAATTAACATCTTGTGAAGTGAAAAATCATTTAGGCATTTCAACTTTAAACAGTTGCTTCTGGCTAAAATGCAAGCTCATAATCCATAACTCTTCCTTACCTGAAAAAAAATCTCCAGTTGTCTCTCACACCAACAAATCTAGAACTGTTTTTGCTTGTAAATGGTGGTTGATCTATGTAGATTACTCTCTTAATTCAGGTGAGATTACTTTTTCACTGGAGAAAGCAATATTTTGGATTATGGACTGGTATTTTAAAAAGAAGCAATGGTTTGAAGTTAAAAACATTGATTAGTTTCTTACAAACATGCAGCGTTTCCCTTCACAAGATGTTAATTGATGGACTGGAGTCATGTGGATTACTTGTGATGTTTTTATCAGCTGTTTGTACTCTCATTCTGACGGCACCCATTCACTGCAGAGGATCCACTTGTGAGCAAGGGATGGAATGCTTTCTTCAAATCTAAAGATGAAACAAACTCATCTACATCTGGATGACCTGAGGGTGAGTAAATGATCAGCAAGTTTTCATTTTTGGATGAACTATTTCTTTAAAAATGATTGCCGTTGATGTAGCCTACATACTGTATCCACCTTGACATTTATAATTTCAATGTGTGAGACCTCTGGTGTTTTTCATTTCCAGTTATTTTAGATGTACATAAACAGTCTGTTATGCTCCTTTATATTGCAAACTGATATTTATCAAATTATTAAATGTTTTTGTAGTTTGTAGTGGAAATAGTTGTATTGTTTACAGTACTGTTGTTTATCTATAATAGTTATTTATCTATTGCTTATATCCGTGTTGCAAAAAACACTGTTGTATTGCATCATGTTTTTGAAAAAATACAAAAAAACAGCAAATTCAACACATAAAGCATCACGTTTTGTCATAGTATGTGAATACTCACTGGCCAACTCAATTAAAGAACACTCAGAAAAGCGCTCTCCCGCTCGTCCTGCAGATTATCATAATTATCATAACAAGCGTGCACCTCTGTTTTTGTCAGCTGCTTTGACCCTGTATTTTCAGTTCCGCACACAGGGTCATGTGTTTATTATGTAATGTCAATTTGAGACCCTCTCAAGCCCCTGCATTCTGTTCTAGTCTGCTGTGCTCCATCTAACTTAAAAAATTATTAAAAAAAATCAACAAATTAAAAATGCATTCAATTTTCCATTATTTTTGTGGAAACTTATTTCCATGGTTACAAACTGTATGTGTATGTGTGTGTGTATGTGTATGTGTATGTGTATATGTATATATATATGTATACACATACACTCACCGGCCACTTTATTAGGTACACCTATTCAATTGCTTGGTAACACAAATTGCTAATCAGCCAATCACATGGCAGCAACTCAATGCATCTAGATGTGGTGAAGACGACTTGCTGAAGTTTAAACCGAGCATCAGAACGGGGAAGAAAGGGGATTTAAGTGACTTTGAACGTGGAATGGTTGTTGGTGCCAGACAGGCTGGTCTGAGTATTTCAGAAACTGCTGATCTACTGGGATTTTCATGCACAACTATCGGTTTACAGAGAACGGTCTGAAGAAGAGAAAATATCCAGTGAGCGGCAGTTGTGTGGATGAAAATGTCTTGTTGATGTCAGAGGTCAGAGGAGAATGGACAGACTGGTTAGAGATGATAGAAAGACAACAGTAACTCAAATAACCACTCGTTACAACCAAGGTATATAGAATACCATCTCTGAACACACAACACATCGAACCCTGAAACAGATGGGCTCCAGCAGCAGAAGACCACACCGGGTGCCGCTCCTGTCAGATAAGAACAGCACACGGAGGATACAATTCACACAGACTCAACAAAATTGGACAACAGAAGATTAGAAAAACATTGCCTGGTCTGATGAGTCTGGATTTCTGCTGCGATATTCAGATGTAGGGTCAGAATTTGGCTTAAAGAACATGAAAGCATGGATCCATCCTGCCTTGTCTCAACGGTTCAGGCTGCTGGTGGTGGTGTAATGGTGTGGGGGGGATATTTTCTTGGCACACGTTGGGTCTCTTAGTACCAATTGAGCATCGTTTAAACACCACAGTCTACCTGAGTATTGTTTCTGACCATGTCCATCCCTTTAAGACTACAGTGTACCATCTTCTGATGTACTTCCAGCAGGATAATGCATCATGTCACAAAACTCAAATCATCTCAGACTGGTTTCTTGAACATGACAATGAGTTCACTTTACTCAAATGACCTCCACAGTCACCAGATCTCAATCCAATAGAGCATCTTTGGGATGTGGTGGAACGAGAGATTCACATCATGGATGTGCAGACGACAAATCTGCAGCAACTGCGTGATGCTATCATGTCAATATGGACCAAAATCTCTGAGCAATGTTTCCAACACCTTGTTGAATCTATGCCACGAAGAATTAAGACAGTTCTGAAGCAAGCTGTACCTAATGAAGTGGCCAGTGAGTGTATATAGCTTGCAGTACATACTAAACAATATTATGCTTTGTACAGCATGAAAACTGACTTGTGTCCATCTAAAACAATAGATTTTTATATATTGTAATTTTTTTGTGCATTTTTGCATGCAATGGCTTAGATGCAGTGGTATTTCTATATATATATATTATTAGTTTAGAAATATTTATATTTTTAGTTTTCATTTTATTTAAATATTTTTATTTTGTCCTATGATTCTGTCATTTTCATTAGTTTTTGTATATATATATTTTATATTTATCTATATATATATTTTGACATTTTATTTCAGTTAGCGGTCATGGAAACTTTCAAATTTTCATGTATGTTTTTGTTTAATTCAAGTTTTTAATCTATTATATGTTTAATCTATTTTAATTACAGAAAAATATTTTTTCAACACTGCTGAAGGGATTTTATTAGTTTAAATTAATTTGTCTTAGTTAATATTAGTTTTATCTTGCTCTGCATGCAAGCTCTGCATTTGCTTTACTAGTATATCAAATCCAAAGCACATAAGCACAGCCTCCTTACAAGCAACCAGCTCCCGCTGGCGTCAGGGTGATGCTTCCTTCACAAATGTTCAAATATTTATAACAAACGTATATCCTCGACAGGTCTCTTAGATGCTTGGAGCACTGTCCGACACTGCTTTACTCAAAAGGCAGCATGTTATTTAGTCTGCCTGTAGATCAATACCTGCTCGGTCTTTTGCAGTGGCCAGTTTTGATTATTCAGGGCTGTCGATGCCGGAGTTTTCCATTGGATTCCACATGGGAACGGGCAAGTATTGACCTACTTTTCCTATTCTCGAGCTTCTCATACAGCTCCATCAGTCCATCTCTGCCACACCTCAAGAGAAGTAAAGCTGCTGTTCATCCACATTAACTAATGTGTTCATGCGGGACTCTGAAGTGCACCAGGCAGAGATGGGCCTCTTAAGAGAAGCAAGAAACCACAGAGATTGATTTACAGTGTTTACTGCAGATCAGACAAAGCCGTTCTCTATGCGCTCTTGCTGGGACAAAAGAGGATGAATATTTGATGTGGCCACAGACTCTGGAAATCAATAAAAGCTTTGTGGTTTGTCTCACTTCTGACGCAGGATATAAAACTGCATTAAAAGTGGTGGAAAATGACAGTGTTAAGCAGAAGAAATCCAAGATTGAAGCGGCTGAGTGATAGTTTGATGATGAACGACGTCTTCACATTTTCTGAAAAAAGCAAGAGTGTGGTGTACGGTTGCTAAGGTGTTCCGAGCGGTTCTTTGTGCATTTTTACGCAGCGTGTTTATAGTGGTTGCTAGGTTGTTCTAAGGTAATTTAATGCTGATATTTACATGTTAACTACATCTCAGAACACCTTAGCAAACATAACCATGCCTTGGCAACCACCCACACTCTAGCAACACTCACACTTTCTTCAGAAAATGTAAGTCAGCAGCTGTATGTTTTTGAGAATAGAAAAGCATATCAAGGAACACAAAATTAACACCTGTGGCCAAGGGCTTATGTTTTTTTTTTTTATATTAATCTAATTGGACCCAGGATGATTCTGAAAGAATACTCTGCTGTTGCTGTAGTAACAAACACAACTTTCACATGCATCTGATTGACAGATAAACCGCACGCTCTTATTTCAGCTGTTTTTTTTTTATTTTGAGGATATTTCAGCTAACAGTTTGCTTTGTACATTCAGCTAAACAACCTTAAGTTCAAGTTAAAGACTGTCCGTGGCGACTCACGGAGCCGTTTCAAATCCTGTCGTACCAAAGAGTGCCACACATGGTTTTCCATAAAATCACATTATATTTGTCCCAAATTATTGTTAATGTTCATAATGACTTTATCCTAGACTGGAAGATTGTGTATCTTTCAGGACAACCCTTGTCTTTCAGTCGATATGGTTTATATAGAGAGCTAATAATAGCCATAGATTTCTCTTTCTCTTTCTGTTTGCTCGGTTTTGTCAAACAAACAGCATACTTTAAACTCATCGATGCAACTTAGTTCATTCCTGAAGTGAACTTCTATATTAACGGTTGTGGACTGCTGTCTTGAACTGGGTGTGATACCTGTGAGTTGTTCTTAACGCAGCTGTGCTTCTCCTCCAGTGTGTGACTACCCAAATACTCCACCAATGTATTAAATATGTGCGGTTTTCTAACGTATTTACTTGAACTTCTTGGGTAATATCAATGGTATGACGTTTCAGATGAGTCAGACATTACAAAAACATACATATATTTAATTGTTTGATCAAAATTATTGCTAAGGACAGTTTGGTAGTTGCTGGATATGGACATGTCTGTGCTGCTCAAGCAAAACGGTTTCAGACATTTCAGTATGATTGGTGAACTGGCTCAACTAGTTCACAAAAAAAGTGATAAATATGGTAATAATGTTGCAAATAATGTTCAGTTTCTTACCCAGACTGATCGTTTCACTTCATAGACCTCAATGTATCATCAGGAGCCACTGGTTTAAAATGTATGTTTCTTGATGTGCTTTTTTTAAGGCTTGCATTTTTTTTCTGGCTTGCATTTTATGAAATCACAAAGGACCACAGTATCAGCTAAAAAAACACCTACATTTTTGATGACCTGAGGTTGAGTAAATTAACAGCAAATGTTCCCTTTTTGGATGAATTGCCACCTTAAGGATTTTAATAAACTCCTAAATATGAGCAACAGTAATTGTGTAAGTTGCTTTAACAAGCATTAATAACCGCTGTGCATCAAGATTTATTTGACCATTATTAAAACCAAACAGGACAGAAACTGACACATGCGGTATTGAAGCAATCGGCAAGCTTATTGATTTAGTGTTGGCTTGACAAAAGAGAACGGTAGCGTGTGCGTTTGGGTGCGGCTCTGATAATTGTTCATCGAGAGAACATCTAATGAACTCTAACAGCTTCCTGTTCTAAGATTCCATCAGCTGCGATCAATGAAACACACTGCCAGCCTCCCGCATCGATCACCTGTCAATCTCTGTCTCCCAGCAACACAACCAAGATGCAGAAAAAAACGAATGATTCTCAAAGTTTCCACTCTGCAAGGTTTTATGAACGCAATAAGACGTAATCAGATGAAAAGCAACGGGAAAATGAGGAAATGAGAATCACAGCAGGTATGATGCACATTTCTTCACTAATAAAAAAGCTAAACTTGAAATAGCATCATTTGACTGGCTATATTTAATATTTTTTAATTTGTGAGATCAGAAGTGAAGCTACATTGTGCACTTCAAAAAAAACTATCAATGCAATTTCAAAAGGCCACAGATGCACCTTAAAACGCTTATAAAACACCGCCTTTCTCCTGCATTCGGCTTTTCTCTTTCATTTCTGAGTGAATGCAACTGAGGCCGATCTACGGCGATTGCATCGTGCAGCTGTTGGCATCACATTGATTGCATGGCTTTGATAGGCCATAGAGGTTTACCCTTTTAGCCCCTGTTAATTAGAGAACAGAGAGCGAATGACACTATTGAGAGTCAAAAAACCTACTTGAACGGTGTTTGAAAAGCAGGACATCACACAGGACATCACACATCACACAGGTGAAGAGAAATGCACAATGAGCCTTATATAACACAGCGTGGCATAATTGGTTCTTTCTCTTTGAGCTTTTTTAGTATGAACACACTTGTGTTTTCTTTCTATTTCAGAGGGAGCTGCGATCGAAGGGCCGCGTCGATCGGCTGTGTTCCAAGAAACACCCGTCCCTTGTGGAACACCGTGTCTTTCTCTTTCTCTCGCTCGCCTTTGTGTCTTTGCTTTCGTTCTCTCGTACGGTTTTTCATTCTTACCTGCTTTCTGGACTTGCAGTATTCGCTCGTACACGCTGTCGGAGTTCTCCAGCAGTGTTTGGCTGGTCTGGATCATCTGTGAACACGGGAGAAAGGGACAGGTAATGAGCATCTGTGCGGCCGGTCACTGTAACACTCGGAGGACAGCTCATTTGTAGTGTGTCACGGTGGCCTGTACCCTGCAGATACTCGCTCGCGTACATTCAGAGGTCATAAGAAATGTCACAAATACATTCCAGTCACACAGAAAATAAAAGAAAAAAGCAAATTTAAAAATAATAGCCTACAATCAATAGGTAGTAATAAAATAACAATTCTGTCCTATATATCGCAGGAAGACATGTCATGTTCATGAATTTGTGCCTAAGGTTAAACGAAACAAAACAAATACATTCCAGTCAACAGAATAATAAAGTTAAAAAAGCAGCAATAAAATAAATAAGTAGGCAAGTATAATTTTCTCCTTTCTAAATGATGAGAAGATGGTTCATGTTTATAATTTATGTCTGAATATGGGTCATATAGGCTAGTAGGTGTATAATTATAGATATTATAAAACATATATAAGTCATATCAAACAAATACAGTAATTTACCTGAACAATGAAAAATAAAATACAAAATAAAATAATAAATATACAGCAATATACATTATCCTGAACTACTTTTGTATAAATGGTAGGAAGGCATGTTATGTTTATGAATTTGTGCCTGAATATGGATCATACAGTAGCCGTTTAGATATTAATGAATATTAGGTCAAAAATTGAGGTCAAAATTAAACTAAATAAAATAAATTAGACTTTAATAAATAAATAAAAGTTAAATAATGTCATATCCTATGGTACTTTTGTATTAAAGGCCAGAATATAAGTTAAGTTTATGAATTTAAGCCTGAATATGGGTCCTATAGGTTATTAATTATTCACATAGTTAATAACCTAATTTGAAATTAAATATGTTCATAATTTTTATAAAACAAAATGGCCTGATGGAGCCTGATTGGGGGGGGGGGGTATTTTTTAACCTTTAGTTTAGTTGCTACAATGCACAACAGGAAGTACGTGGTCACTGAATTGGTTGTGAACAGCTCGTCTAGTGAGGAAAGTCAAGGCAGGACAGAAAGTGGGGCAGATTATGTAACAGATATGCTCTTTTATTGAACGTGGACCCACACCCTTCTAATGAGGTGAGCAGATTCCCATAATTAATTATGACAGACCATTCAGACACACTAAAACTAATCCAGACAGACGTCTCCGCACAGGCCAGCGGCTACAGATCCTGCAGCACCACAACACCAACCGCATCAGAAAGCCAGAGTCAGTTCAAACTCATCTTAACATGCTGCCTTGCTGAAGTTCACTTATAAGACAAGTCTAGCTTTCCTACATGTTTTTCATGTTTATTCTGTACCCTCTCTCTGACCCTTAAAAATAAACACCATTTTAATAATGCTAATTAACATTTTCGCTACTGTATATTTAATAAGTCTATATGTAAATGAGTTGTGTTATGATTTACAGCATAGTTCATCTCAGTCTCAAGCCTCTGTTTAAGTTCATTCATGCAGATTGTGCATATGCTCCTTCTGACCTTTAGACTCTTGAAATGCTGGCCGTATCATAAAAACAAAGACCTCTGGGAAGAGTTTACAATTACAAAACATAACATAACAGGGTGGGACATCTGAAGTCATGCTTTAGTTGATGAAACTTCCTGTATTTAACACGTTGAATCTATTTTGTAACAACGGCTGTTTTGTAGAAATGATGCTTGATTAAATAAATAAAACACAGCCTTCATTTGAATCATTTCAAAGCAAATACATAAATACCACAGTTAATATTTTATGATTTATGAAGAACATGGCTGATTTGGGGTTCATAAGATTAGTTTTTCTTAAGTCTCATATGCTCTCTCTCCAAGGCTGCATTTATTTGATCACACATACATTATAAACAGTAATAATGTGAAATATTATTGTAATTTAAAATAATAATTGATTAGCTGTTTTTTTTATTTCAATTAGAATATATTTTAAAATGCAAAGTTGAATTTTCAGCATCATTAATCCAGTCTTCAGAGTCACATGATTCCTCAGAAATCATTTTTAATATGCTGATCTGCTGCTCAAGAAAAATTTCTAACTATCATCAATGTTAAAAACAGTTGTGCTGCTTCATATTTTTGTGGACAACATCGTACGTTTTCATTTGATCAATAAAAAGTTTATTTATTTTTTATATTGCTGAATAAAAGGTTTTGTTTTTATGCTTACTTTAAAGTAAAGAAATGTAATCCTCGAGCACTAAAGCAGTCATAAGTAGCACGGGTATATATGTAGCAATAGCCAACACATTGTATGGGTCATAATTATAATTTTTCTTTTATGCCAAAATTCATTAGGATATTAAGTAAAGACCATGTTCCATGAATATATTTAGTAAATTTCCAACCATAAATATATCAAAACTTAATGTTTGATTAGTAATTT
This sequence comes from Schizopygopsis pylzovi, assembly GCA_027422435.1. NCBI lineage: Eukaryota > Metazoa > Chordata > Actinopteri > Cypriniformes > Cyprinidae > Schizopygopsis > Schizopygopsis pylzovi. The sequence goes on along the minus strand of CM049823.1, from coordinate 31,674,476 downwards.
CACTAATATGCATTGCTAAGGACTTCATTTGGACAACTTTAAGGTGATTTTCTCAATATTTTGAATTTTTTTGCACCCTCAGGTTCCAGATTTTCAAATAGTTGTATCACAGCCAAATATTCCATCCTAGTCCCATCCTAACAAACCAAACACCAGTGGAAAGATTTTTTATTCAGCTTTCAGATAATGTATACATCTCAGTTTCAGAAAATCAACTCTTGACTGGTTTTGTGGTCCAAGGTCACAAATATGTTTCTGGAAAACGAGTTGCAAAAGGATGAATTTCGCAACCCGTTTGTGCCATTGCTTCTATAATAATAAGTCAGCTGACTTCGTCGTCTTGAGCAATTACAGGCTCTTGTGATGTAGAAACAAAGGATTAGCTGAAACTCTAATTTAATGCACTGTTATCAGCACAGGTATGTACAGCAGGTCAGTCTAATTGAATCATACATCCCTTTAGAGGCCAAAAGCATGGCAGGGTCACTTGTCCGGGGCCAGATTATCTTTATATGCCAACAAAGAGCAGAAAGCTCCTTTAGCGGCTTTCTCTGATGGCTCGTGCTCAGAAACCTTTCACAGAGATCAATGACGAGGCTGTGGTAACTGTCCAGGAAGTCGGGTCAGAGCACACACTTTCTGATTGCCTCACCACGTGCCGAAGGTTGCCCAGACTTGACAGATGCAGACAGGAAAGCTAACAGTACTCAGGCGTCAAAACTATTTCTTCACACCTTTCTACTCTGACATCCATGTAGACATTGCCTTCATATGCAACCAAAACAATTGCTGAAAGAACCAGATTTGGGCATGCACAGGCAAATACCGCTCACATTCTCTACAGAAAATGCACAAATCTAGTTAGGTGACACTACTTACAGTACACACATTATAGTAGCAAACTCATTTGAAGTAACTTAAGGCTAAGCGTTATGATCAAAGCCACACTGTTGAAAGTTCATGAATGCATTTTAATCAACTTGAATGAATCTAATCAAACTAGCTCTTCATTCAAATCATCCAAAAATCAAATCACTGCAAAATCATTACAACACATTCATTGACAAGAGCCTAAGAGCCAACACAGGCCATCTGGTATATTCAATACCGGTAAAAAGAAATAATAATAATAAGTATACATTATATCTTTAATAATAAAGATAAGGTCGATTTCAAAATGTGCTTCGATGTTTTCAGAGACCATTCAGAGCTCATTACACCCGCAGAGAGTGCCTGACCGCGGCCAGATCTTCTAGAACTTACCGCTGGCTCTGACGTCTCTATAGTGGTTAAACACGAGATATCATCAGTGTTGGGTAAATCTAACGGCCAGCCTTTGGTCTCATTAAACTATTATTTGTTCCAGAGTAAATAGTTTTGGAAAAATATTATCATGTTTATTCAATGCTGTATATTGTGCTGTCTTTATACGGTTGGCTGAATTGTCAAGCAACTTTTATGATGGCTGTTATTGTTGTTATTATGGTAAATATGATTATTCAGTAAATAATAATAGTGTTTAATACCGAGGCATGGTGCATGTTCGTGATTGTGATTTTAGTTACATTGTTCAGCCATTAAAGATGGAATCGAACTCTGACGTCAATCGAACCCGGGTGCGCACCAAAAGTGCTAGTGTGAAAGAACCCTAAGGGTTATGTTTTATTGTCTGTAGGAGATGCTGTATCAGATGCAGGTTTATCACAGTCGCTCAGTCCATCTCTCTCTCCAATCTGTGGCGGAAGGAAGTAGTTCTGCACAAAAGAGGGCTTTTAAAAGACACTTCGTTGTTTGTATTTACACACTCGTGTCGTCGAACTGTTGTATAAACGCAATATCACACTCGTAGGCGTGCGATATGAATGTATATCGCACGGCTGTGATTACTTATGGCCGAAACACAGCCGTGCGATATACAGCCATATCGCAGGTCTACGAGTGTGATATCATATCGCACTTCTATTCATTTAAAAACATTTATTATACAATGAAACTAAAGTTTTTTATTTCAAATAAATGCTGTTTTTTAAACCATCTAATAAACCAAATATTAAATGTGTCGCAGTTTTCACAAACAGGACACAAACCTTTTCAACATTCATTATAAGAAATGTTTCTTCATATTCAAATCAGCGTATTAAAATGATTTCTGAAGGATCATGTGACTGGAGTAATGATGCTGAAAATTCAGCTTTGTATCATAGGAATACATTTCATTTAAAAAAATATATTTAAAAAGAAACTGCAATAATATTTCACAAAAGTTCTGTTTTAAAAGCATTTTTGCATCAAATAAATGCAGCCTTTGTGAGCAGAAGAGCTTTCTTTCAAAATGCCTCAGAATGGAATTGTGTTTCAGAGAAGAGTGTAACTAGAAAAAATGGTGCACTACAGAAAATTCATATACCAACCCCCTGATATTTCCTGGTTTTCCACGACTGCATCTTTAATCACTAGGCCACACCACAGCTTTTTGGTTGTATCTGTATCAGAGATGCGGGTAACGGCCTCATGCACACACAGCTGCAGCAGCTGTCTCATCGCTGACATGCCCACTGTCATTACATTACTAATGGCTGGAGAAATAGCAGCCTTGGTGGCAGACAAACCACTATAGGGGGTATTTATAGAGCGGGACCAGGAAGAGGACAACAGCAACCCCTTGTTCAACTGATGCACAAACAAAGATCCTCAAGGATGTGCATATCACTCAGCTCATTCATATATGCTTGTCATTGGACAATAAACAGTTTGCTCTTTAGATTTCGGAATCAGACAAAAAATGATTTTCATAAATTGTTTTTGGAACAATGCTTTTCCAAAACCAAAACCAATGCGATAATAAATAAGCCAGTTTTAGACATGTTGATATAAGGAATTTGGTCTCATATGGATCTGTTGTGTTCCTCTACTCAGGCGTTCTTCCTGAATTGAGAGCTTTGAGATTTTCATTCCGTTTCTGCTCATCAAACTACAAAACACGGCTTTGAATTTAACATTTGTGATGGTGAATTATTCAAACAAGCAAAAACAAAAACTGTTGCGACTCATTATCATGAGCCATGGATACAGACCTGCTTTATTCATGGTTGCATCATCACAACTCATCAAATCTGAGTCACCAAACTGACTTTACTTCACTTCAGGCTACATAAAATCATGCAAACTGAATGTGTGCCTGCAGAAGTTCCCGGAAAGATTATGGACATGGACTTGTTTGGTTATTAAACATTTCAGCAACAATATGTTTTTACAAGCCATTGTCAATCTAATTTTCCACAAATAAAACCCGGAAGAGTTATTTGCCTCGGGTTCCTTCGAGATTTTCCTATGGGGTTTTATAATGGGTTTTTTTCCATTTATGAATAAAATAAAGCCTGTGGTAAACATAACTTGACAATACTTTTACGTTTTGTTCTACAATGTAAATTACACACATCCATACCCAAAACTAAAAATGTGAAGCAGTATGTTCCTTTTGTTTTTAATAAGTAACTAGATAAGATGAGTGTGCAGTTTACATAAAATTCTTAAGAATAATTTATTTTTCAAAATAAAGTGAGTTTATGCTTAAAACAACAAAGTATCCGCCAAAGGGGTTAGAAAAAAAATATTATTTAAATAATCTTTAAAAAAAAAATGTCAGTCTTGTCTTCTCATTCGCAGATTTATTTTATATTTTTTTCTGAAAGATGCAAGTCCTTTCACTTCAAGTAAATGCATCTAAACATAAACTAGGGCTGCACGATTATGGCAAAAATCATAATTGTCGATTATTATATTATTAGGAGTCCTTTAGTCTTTGGGTCGTTATATTTCTCACAGATTCCTGCTCGTTCTAAATCAGATACAGATAAAGTAGTACAGTAAAGATTACATTCATATGAATGCATGCATTAGTGAGAGCGGTTGCGTGTGAATTAATTCTACCTGGCAGCGTCTCTCTACTAGCAGTGAAGCTGTGGGATTTAGTTATTAAGAAATATATGCTTGAACTTTTCAGTTTCTAAGCTATTTTACAGAGAAATCACAGAACAGTTGACAATACATTTCCGCGCTGAATGATTCTGTGCGCGCGATCTGCGCGTGATGTGTTGTGCGGCCCGCCCAGGTAAAGTCTATGTGTGGGAAACACTGCATAAGAATGTTTAGTTATTTGTACTGGAAAACAAGACAAAAAATACTGAGGAAGAGCATCATTTAAAAAAGGTTTTAAATATTTGTCAATATTTATCATTAAAAAAATCTAAAATTCAGGGATTTTTTTCTTGCACAAGATATTTGTTCTTTTTTTTAAACAAACTCACTTAGTTTTGATAGATATTAAGTCTTGTTTTCTGAAATTCATTCTGCTTCTCAAGTATCTAAATGTAAACATATAAGAATGTTTAGATGTTTGTCCTGGAAAACAAGACAAAATTTTTTTTTTTGCAGTGTATGGATCAGAATAATACATTTCAGCCAAACAAATCTATTCTGTGGGACTTGAACACTCTGAATAGAGTCTGTTGTATGAAAAACAGCTTTGTAATATTCTCTTTGTGTTTCAGTGAAAACAAACAACCACATATAGGTCTAAATAACCACATACATTTTCATTATTGGAGGACCTCTTTTAAAGAAATGCACTCACCATCTCATAAGCAGTGACCACTTTCTTGAAGACTTCAGGCAGCAGGCCCTGGGCCTCCATGGTGGGGTACTGATCTTTGAGGTTAAACAGCAGAACCGGGCTGCTGTCCGGCCCGACGAGGCGCGGGGAGAGTGCTAGTATACACTGCTTCAGGTTGGCCACCGCAGACAGACCGCAAAGCTCTTTAAACGGCACAATGGCATTCTGTGGATGACATGTATGTCAAAGAGTGAGCGTGCACATGAACGTTTTGCAGCACAGAACAAGTTGTTTTGTTTACGATAATATGTACCACCAAATGTAGGGCATTAATCAAAATATAAGCAAAATGTAATAAATATCTATACCTGCTGTGTGCTTCAAAGTGAAGCATGGCACTGTGTTCTTTTGTACGCGAGCTGCTTATTATCAGACAATGTTTGCAATGTTTCATTAAACTACAATGATACCTTAAAGTTACATGAGCTTATCAGGTTGCATGTTTAATTCAGCAAATGCTTTCTAGTTATAATCTGAAGAAACATACAGTATTTTGCACATTTCACCTCTTGCAGTCCAATCAATAATAAAAAAAATCACTTACAGTACACTGGAAATGTTGAGCGTATTGCATTATGGGATAATGTACTGTAAGCATACGGCATCCTACACCTAATATACTGTGTATGCATGTACATAACATGCAGCAGAAATAGCAAGAGCATTATAGTAGCATGCTATTCTGAACATAACCGGTGACCTAATTGTTGGAGGTGATATGGTAACAATGTGCCGACTTCCCCATAGTAAGTCCCTGAACAAGAAATGCGATAGGAAGTGGTTTTTGTAAGTGAGTCTTCTACAAAAGCACTGCTCTGAATATAGGAGGAAGACGTCATTTTCTTGTGAAGTTTAAAACACAAGCAACAGCAATATTTAACATACATATTTAACCCACTACAACAACTGAAGCGTCACAGCCTCAGAGCCTGGAATTGTTTCCACAGGAACAATACAATGCAAACAGAATTATTAAAATACCCGTAATGCATTGTTATGAATAGAATAGCTTATGCTGAAATAATGCAAACACCCAAAGCCAAGAGACCACGTATACTGCTCCGTTCTCTGATTTTAAGCCTTTAAATGTAAATAACTGAAACATTAGGGATGTGAGTTATATTAATATATTCATGATGTTTTTGATGGCAATATACTGTAAAACTAAACAAAAAGAAAAAAAATGGAATGCTTTCTGTTAATCAATTCAGACTGTTCTTTTAAATGAGCCGATAGTTAATTTACCATTGGTCGTAAACATTTTACTACCCGTATGTTATTTATTGTGAAAAATATTGAGAAATCATTTATTTTAGCTTTCCAGCCCCACAAAGAATTAATATGAAGAAGATGCACTGAAATATTCTTTTGATCATCACTATGAATTAATCAAGGTCGTTCTGACAAGACTGTGTTCACTCTGAAGGCAACCGCCCAAAAACCAATGAACGAAAAACAAATTGAACCCCATCTGCAGTAGAATCTTATGAAGAAGAAAAAAAACTGTTTCCTGACTTCAAAATCTTCTCAGCGCTTTCTTGTTATAGTAGTGCCAACCCCTTTTATCCATGAGACGACCTAATCTCTTCTTAAGGGATATAACCGACACATGCCTCAGGACATACTAACCCTGTGTTATGTAACATTTTCCACATCAAATATTAAAAGGAATTTGGCTGATCTTCTACCTGTAGCCTATATATGAGAATAGGTTGAGTTCTCATGGCTAAAAAAAAAGAGTCTGCAGTCGATCTCCAAGGTGTTTTTTGTGCCAGTCAAACAAGTTGTGCAGCTTTGAGGTATTGCAGCCGATTAAAATCAGCACTTTTTGTTTATCAGTGTCAGAGAGACAGAGGTGGAAAGTAACGAATTACATTTACTCGCGTTACTGTAATTGAGTAGCTTTTTTGTGTACTTGTACTTTTTTAAGTAATTTTTTTAATCTGTAATTTTACTTTTACTTAAGTATATTTTCTGTGAAGTATTGTACTTCGCTACATTTTAAAACACATTCGTTACTGAGTAAAAAAAAATCGCTCCGTGGAAACAACTGCAGTAAATAATGGGCAGAAGAAGAAACTGGCGCTAAAAATAACAAGAAAGATGCAGACGGACAAGACAGGCGTTAATGGTGCAGACCCAGCTGAAAACCAAACCCCGTCATACTCTGCTGAAGTTGAACTCGAAGGAAATGAAGTGAATCCCTGGCCATATTCATGCTCTATTCTGCAGTGTTAGCTGTGTTTGCCTCGGGAGACCGAACTAGCAGCGTATAACATCTCGACATCAACCCTTCGCAAGCATGTAGAAATAAGGTAAATAACGTTACTTACATCATTGCATTGTTGGTTAAAATGACGGTTAGCAAAAGGTTTTGCACAAATGAGCCAAAAAGACAGTGGTGCAGGGTGTGCAATATCATCTGCGATAATATAGTAATTGTTGTTTTAACGATGTGCGATTTGACATTATCAGTATTTTGCCAAAAACCAAACAAATCACTCTAAACAGTGTGCCGTGAAATCTAGTAACGTTAGATTAGACTAATCCGCGTGCATCTGGACTGCTTTCTTTCACTGCGTGATTCAGTCTGTTAAAATGCGTTTAGAATGATCACAAAATTGAAGATATAGAAGCAGAAAATGTATATATTTATATAATTTAATATAGTAAGTCAACATCACATGAAGAATGCCGTTTTTCTCAAAAAATCACCATGATTACATAGGCCTGTAGTTTTTCTTTTTACACAGTTGTGTAAAAAGAAAACAAGAAGTTAATTAAGAGACGTTTTAAACACCATATTGCCTGTTTTTGCTCTATTTCGACAACAAAAATAATACCAAACACAGCCACCATACACAGTTTTGCGTCTCTGAGCAATGACGTGTTTCATTCCTTGAATTAACCGTTTAAATGATTCTGTTCAATCGCAATGACTCTCTTATCAGTGACTTGCTGACACCTACTGGTGGTTCTAATTTAACATTTAAAGTATCTTTTTATTTTTATATTTCAAATGACTATTCAACCTTTGTGACCATGGCCTGGAGCACAAAACCAGTCTTAAGTCGCTGGAGTATATTTGTAGCAATAGCCAACAATACATTGTATGGGTCAAAATTATACATTTTCCTTTTATGCCAAAAATCATTAGCATATTAAGTAAAGATCGTGTTCCATTAATATATTTTGTAAATTTCCTACTGTAAATATATCAAAATTAAGAGCTTAATTTGAACAAATTTAAAGGAGATTTTCTCAATATTTGGATTGTTTGCTCCCTCAGATTCCAGATTTTAAAATATTGTCCGATCATAACAAACCACACATCAATGGAAATATTATTTATTCAGCTTTCAGATGATGTATAAATCGCAATTTAGGAAAATGGACCCTTATGGTTTTGTGGTTCAGGGTCACATTTTATGTCTTATTTATCAAAACATTATTTCTGCATTTGTAACTGCAGGCTAAATGCATTCATGTCAGTGTAAATACATCTATGACACTTCAGATGAAGCTTCTGCGTTTCCTCTGCATTGCAAAGATGAATTGTGTTGATACTGATTTAATTTCCCTGGTAACAGCCTAAATGTGTTATTATTCTAATTAACTGATTCCTTTAATTAAAAACACCTAGTTTGAGATTTATAGGCCCATATACCAGGTGTGTCAAACTCTGGAGGGTGTTACTGGAGGGCCACAGCCCTAAAGAGTTTAGTTCCAACCCTGCTCCAACACACACACCATGTAGTTTTCAAATAAGCCTAAATGATTAGTTTAGCTGTATCAGATGTGTTTAATTAGGGTAATATCTACACTGTGTAGGGCTGTGGCCCTCCAGGTACTGAGTTTGACATCTTTGGTCTATCCCATTTTTTCCTCCCTCTCATTGTTAAAATGTAACTAAGTAATTTTTACTCAGAGTAAATTTTAAATGAGCTACTTTTTACTTTTACTTGAGTATATTTTTAGACTGGTACTTTTACTTGTACTTAAGTAAAATTTCAGTAATGTAATGGTACTTTTACTTGAGTAGAATATTTTTGTACTCTTTCCACCTCTGCAGAGAGATTTCAATTCAAATGATCCTGGCCTTGTGAAGAGACATGTCCTGTAAGTAGTGCTTCCTTCTCAGGGTCAACTTTCTGAAGTTTCATTTGAGAAAACTCACGCTATTAAAAGAAGGCTTTTGTCACACTGAAATACAGTTGCAAGCTGCAAACTAAACATTTGCCGAGTTGATACATTAGCATAATTTTGCAGATACTGAATGGGGTGAATCTTACAAAACATGTCATATATCATCTAAAAATAGGACATTATATTTTCCCTAATTACCCTACAAATAATACTATGGAAATTCCTTTTCTGCCATTGGATAAAAAAAATTACAACTTTTTATATACAATATTGATAGATACTTACTTTTTTTGTCAGAATTGCGTGATATAAACTCACAATTCTGAGTTTATATTTTGGAGGGTTTTTTTTCTCACAATGACTTTATATCATGCAATTCTGACTATTACTTGCAACTGTGACTTTATATCACAAACCTGAGAAAAAAGGTCAGAACTATGATTTTAGAATCACAAGCCAGAATTGCGAGATGTAAACTTGAATTAGAATTGTGAGACAAAAATATCTATTCAATTTTTATTCTGTGGCAGAAACAGGCTTCCATGTAAGAAGAATAACATGCAATATATTTTTTTACTGTTTATTACACCAGTGACTGGTAAGATGTTTTAATAAAAATATTTTTAATTCAAGAATTTAATTGATTAAAACTGATTTTCAGATTTCTTTTATTGTTATATTATTGTTTTTACAATTATGGTATGCTGCTTTAAATTAAATATCAACTAGGAATTATTTTACAGTATTCACCTTCATCTTTGCATTCAAACAGAGCCTTTATCATGACACGACTTTTTGTTTCTCAATGAGGTAAGCGTTATCTCACCTGCATGTTTTCTCTGAGATCAGTGGCCTCCCGAAGTGGCTGGGCAGCAGATTTAAAGACTTCATCTACAGCCTTGATGAGAAGTATCCTCATAGTGGCGTACTCCCGACCCTTTTTACTCTTGCGGACCGAAAGCCCCCTTTTGTGAGGTTTGCCACCACCACGACGGTTAGTAATGGCCACATGGACGAAGACCCAGGCATGTGGAAGGACTTCGCCCGTCAGCGACTGGAGGGGAATGTGGCGGAAACCTGGCTGAATGCATTCAAACGGAATTGTGTACTGACCGATAAACTCGTCTCCAATGTAATCGTCATCCAAAACAACAAAGCGCACCATTGCCAGCTCCGGAAGATTAATCTGAAACTCGAAACTCTCGTCAAAGATGGGGTTGTCGCCATTCTGATGGACAGTTTTAGTCCTTTGTTCAGCACAATCCGCAGGGATGCCATGAATTTCAATGTAAATGTAGGGATCTACCACGTCGCCTTTGGTGCCTGAGCCCTTGGGTTTGGGGAAATTTTGTCCGCTAATGATCTTTATGTGAAGGAGCTGTGGAGACACTCCCGGAACAGAGTCTTTAGTATTGGCACTGAAATAAGACACCTGCTCCCTCATGATCGCTGGGCGTAGAACATAACCACAGTTCCCGTTTTGTCTAAACCAGCCGATGTTGAGGTCCATCATGAGACCAGGTGTTTGATAGTTCATTGCTACTATTTGACAGCCACATTTCCAAAAATCCTGCGGGTTCATGTTGCTGGAATCAATTCGCATTGGACTTGGGTAAACCCTCGCTAGAAACTTCTTGTTGTAGTTAACGAACTCGCCAGGGTGGTCAGTGGCACACCGACTGGCAAAGACCTCATTGAAGGAGCAGAGCTCCCAGTGCTTCTGGTTCTGGAAAGCCATCAGGAAATCCTTAAACCGAACAGACTTGCATAAGGTTACCAAGTCCGACAGATCCTTAGAGAGCAGGAACTTTTTGGGTTGAACAACCGTCTGCTGCTCACCACCTTCGTTGTTCATCCTTTGAGACATTTCCGCACCCTCGTCTTCATCTGTCACCTCCCCTTCAGAGCTGGTGCAGTTGCTCGCAAGTTTCTTTCCTTTCAGAAGAATCTTTCCCTTTAGGCCCGAAGGGGACGGAAGGTAGTTGTCCTCAAGTTTGGGCGGATCCACGTGAATTTTGTCTCCAAGTATTTTCTTCAGGTGCTGAAACATTACCCTCTGTTGCATCAAGGAACAGTGGTTCTCCAAACACAAGATCAGAGGAAATTCTGAGGCTACGAAAGCGTACTTGTTGATGGTGTCAATGACGTTGCGGAAGACAATATGCGAGGTCATCGTATGGCCCGTGTAAATGACTGGTTCATTATCGGGCCCATCCCACACATCAAGTTCCACACTCCTGCAGCCCATCTTTAGGGCCCGGATGTAGCCCGTAATGTTTGACGGACCCCTGAACTGGTCCTCAATCAGGTAGGTATTGTGGGAAGAGTTTATGTAATAGTGAGAAAGGGGTTGACTCATGTCTTGGCATACTATTTTTTGTTCCGGATCAAAGATGTGGCAGTCTGCTGACATGAGGTAATTGGTAAAACCATCCAGGGAGAGCCATCCCTTGAGTTGCCCCTCCTTCGAGGGTTCATACTTCTGAATAATTTCCACACTGATGTCTTCGCTCACCTTGGCCATGCCCTGCTCTGCCTCCAAAAAGATCATCAAGTCCTTGGTGTCAAGAAATTCCTTGTTGCTTGAGAACTGGACCAACAAAAAATAAATTTCTGGTCTTGTGCAAAGGTCATGAAAGACTTCGATGAACTCCTCTTTGGTCACGTCAGAACAGATTTTATCTTTTGCTTTGTGCAACTCTTTGAACTTCAGCTCTATCTTGACATTTTTCAGTCCAGGACTTAACTTTTTGATCAGCTGTAAGGCTGAACAAAGACTAATGCATTTTCCGCTAATGACATCCGCTTCGTCGAAGAGGTCGCCCAGCCAGGACGCGCGCATGTTGTCCTGACTGCTCTGAATCATGTTAAGTGTGTGTTTTCCATACGATATTAAGTACCTGAGTCCAGTCACCCATATAATTGCTACATCAGCCGAATTTGCCACTAAATCAAGCGATTCATAGTTCTCCCCATAGATTATAGAGAACGCACAATCCTCGGAAATCTGATCTGAAATTCCATTGGTCCTAAAGGTGTCCGTGTTTTTACCGGTTCGCACCTCTTTAATCGATTTTACATCAATCTTGGCCTTGTCTGACTCCTTTTTCGATGGCTCCCATCGCAAAGACTGCATGTCGGCATCTAGGAGGAAATATCGGTAGTAGACTCTGGAGTTGGAGCGTACTTTCCTCAGTTCAGACCCAGTCCACCATAGAATTAATACAGTCGCTTGCACTGCTGATCTTCTTCTCTGTTGGCATGCTACTGAACGACACCGTCTTTTTCCTTTCCTTGCAACGCCTGGAACCATCCTGGAAAATAAAGCAATTTATTATCACTATTGAACCGCTTGACAACTACAGTATAATATGATGAACACATTTATGGAGAGGCATAAAATTGGGACTTTCCCAATATTTTTCAACCAAATTTACAGAAAACAAGCTAAGTAATGACAAACAAACCTGTATAAACTGTATTATTATTTTAAACTAATTTCATGAGCCTACTTAAATGAATGCATTTAAAAGTATTTAATACATTTTGAGATAAAGAAACACTTATTTTAACCTGAATTGTTAATTAAACATCTGTGAGGTTTATACCTTGTTTTAATAAACTCACATGTATATAGATTTACATAAACACAAATTGGCATATTTCTTAAGCACATCATTTGTGTATTTAAGACCAGTAATGTGCATTACAGTAATTTCATGTTCATATACTTAATTTGCATATTCAAATATGTTGAAGGAGTTAGGGGTCGACCGATTATCGGCCTGGCCGATTATCGGCGCCGATATTAAGCATTTTACCGATTATCGATATCGGCCATTTTAAAAACAGATTTGCCGATAATTTTTTTTTTTAATTTTTTATTTTTTTTTAATGCAAACAAACATACTATTTACAGGTGACATTATTTATTGGTGAATAAATAATACAGGTGAAACTATTTAATGTTTAAATGCACTATTTGGCTCGATGCAGCCTGTCTGAGCTCAACACTCTGTGAGAGTGAGGCGATCTCTCAATCTCTGAGAGCAATCTCCGCCCACCGCTCATCTGATATGTAGAGAGTCACGAGTCCGACCAATCAACGCGGAAAACTGAAGACAGTCTCACACCGAAAGCACATGGTAACGCTGCGTCAGTGATCACGCATCAGTTGTCTCTCAAAGGTAAAGCAGCAGCAGACGTTGCTGAAGTTGCAAAACACCTCAATATAACCCACGATGTCCGCGATGCGGAAAATGCGGGCGGAATCGCGGAATGCAGTCATATAATGGAATTTACCGTATAACGCGGAATGTCACGGAATGTGTCGAAGTTTGGATGAATTAATCAAAAGTAGGTCAGTACACTTAAATCGACTCGCGCTATGGACTAGTATCTATTAATATTAAGCCGCAAAAACACTTTAAATATGAATCGTGCATGTTCTGCATCTCTGTTAATGAATGACACAGACGTGCGGTTTCATTTACTGCACACATACATACTGAAGCGCACGTGACGCTCGCGGTGACTTCAGCGTCTGCCGTCTCACTAAATGAGGACATAAATACATGAACAACATCCCCAGAACTGCTCTTGAGTCACTTCATGAGCATTTGACCGTTTCATTTGAGTAAAACGATCGTCATATCATATATACATAGGCTACAGAAACCTAAAAGGTCCTCATGGCAACCTGTCAAAATATAAGTTCGGTTTAGCCGAATATATTACTGTATACGTAATACAACTACAACAATTATTACAACTTTTGTTGAGAATAATCACACAATACGCTAAATACGTTTACTTTAAGTTTTACATTTTAATGTTTACAGAATGCTTCTGGGTGATCTCTGTACTTATGTTATTATTAATATTTTTAATATTACTGTTTATTTAATGTTGTTGTTATTAACAGTTTTCAGAATTAAAGACATGTTTAAAAGCATTTAAAGAACGTTTTTTTTGTCAGAGCTCTTGTTATTATTAATTTTGGCATTGATTTTCATTTTTACACCAGACACGTATATCGGTTCAAAATATCGGTTATCGGTCTACTTGATCTGTAATAATCGGTATCGGTATCGGCCCTGAAAAACACATATCGGTCGACCCCTAGAAGGAGTAACATAAAATGGCTAAAATAACAATACAAACAGGAGTTTTCTTGTTATATCATCTCTGCTGGTGTGTGCTGTAGTCACTGCTTGTGTTGTGACCGAAAAAGAGCATCAATGTGTCCTTTAACTTTATACCACCCTGAGCCTAGAGGCAGGACAATATTGAGCTAAACCAGGCTTAATTAAGAAAATAATTACAACCGTTTCATCATGAGAGAGCATTTAAATCTTAACTAAGGCCTAAGAAAAATGCAATATAGGCATTTTTAAACCTTCTTGGCACAATTTTTTCACATATATCTGCTTACAGCAGAATATCTGTTTTTGCTTATTTATTAAACAAACATACTGCATTAGGATATACAGTTAAAGCACATACAGAGTTTAAATTACATTTTGTACTTCCAAGTTCTTTCAGATTTAATAAACTCATTACATTGCTGACAACTACACCACACAATAACGTGGTGAATCTCAATTAAATAAAAGTATTTTGAGTCAGAAAGTACACAAAAAGTGACAAATGCCTAAATGTTTTTTAAGCATCATTAGTTTCCAAAAGAATCAGCGGTATGTGTACATGTAAAACAAAACCTGCACACTGAATTCACAAGATTATCTACAAATAGGCATTCATGCTTCACATGGCTATTCAAATCCCATACAAATAACATGACTTATTTCCAGTTGAAAAAGTTAATCAATGAGGAAAAATGTAATAATATTTAGAAGATTTCGGTCATATCACCCATCTTTAAGCATGTGTAATGCTCAGAATATTTGAAACATGTTTTAGTTGAGCAGAAACTGTACAGTTTGCTCCAGGGACCATGACCCCAAGAGACACAGAGTCACAACACTGACAGTATGACCGAGTTTCACACGAGTCTCTTATATAGCAGATTCCAACGGCTGTGACAGGCACATAAATTAACAGACATCAATTCATTTTAATTAGACAACTTTAAGCTGTATCTACACATAAAATAACAATATATCAAACGTCTAAGCTTTATCTGTCCATAATCTGTTTGTTTATATTATGGCAAAACATTCTAAAGCTCAGTAATTCTTATTCTTTCCTCCAGTATTCAGCACATCATTTCCTGAACATCTCTGTCCTAGGGGTGCTCTACCAGCTCCAAAACACCAGAAGTTCACTGGATTGTTAGTACTCGTCAGTAAACACAGGCACTCCCAATGTCCCATGGTAACCCCATGTCCCCTGAGATGTCAAGCCAAAATCTGGCCCCAATCCTCCAGCACTTGAGCTCCAGTGAATGTCAATGGCTTTGGTCCACTGGACATTTATTATAAGGGTCAAAGGAAATGTGCCTTCCTGTTGGAAAGAACTGAGCTTTAGAGGTTAACCTAATTCTGGTTGGAGGGAATAAACCCAGAGTAATCATAAAACATCAATGTCATTACTAAAAAAAATGATCTTTCTAAAAATCCTTTCCAAACATTTCCAAATGTAAATGTTTTCAAATAACTGTAATCGTTTGATATATTATTAAAATATATTTTATATGAAAAAATGAAATGTACATAAAAAAATTCATCCTACGATCTAGTGTAATTGACTTCATACTCATATGAAAGAAAAACTGAGTTTACTAACAATCAGTCAGCCATTTTACTGAATATTTAGTGGGGAAATCTGTATGTGTATGTAGTTAATTATCCAGCACAAAAGTGTGTTTTCTGCTAGACTTGACTGGGTATTGTGTGAGGGGCAGGAGGCCTGGAAAAACAGCGGTCAATTTACATAATGTACATTCTTCAAGTCTTAAGAAAAACATTGAAGACTTTTGAGGAATTAGTCGAAATATTATCTTATGCTTTAACCTCCTCTGCTCATGATGAATGACTGACACGTCCAGGAAATGACTGAGTAGGAAAAATTATAATTTTTTAGACAGCAACAAAAATAACATGTCGCACATGACAGCGCTGTTGACCACATCTACAACCAATAACAGCCTTTGGCAAGATCAATCGTGAGAAACAGACCACCAACTGAGGTTGGAGTCGCTTCAGGTCTCTTCAAACTGCACTCGTGTTGGGACTAAAAATATCTTATCCACTTTTTACAGTTTTTTTCCCGTTCAGTTAGGTCAAGTCAAAGACTAAATAGGGTACACTACTGTTCAAAAGTTTGGAGTTGGTATGATTTAAAAAAAAATATATAAGTCTTTTATGCTCTCAAATAGGGCTGCAGCGATTCGTCGACGTCAACGATTACGTCGATTATAAAAATACGTCGATTAGCATTTAGTGCACGACGCATCACACCTTTAGCCACGTCTATTGCGCGAGCCTGCAGTTATCCATACTTAAGACTGTTTTTCTGAAAATTGAAAAATAATTGATATATTGTCAACTAATCGAAAAAATAATCGATAGATTAGTCGACAATAAAAATTAATTATAATCGTTAGCTGCAGCTCTACTTACAAAGGCTGCACTTATCTGATCAAAAATACACTAAACACAGTAATATTGTGAAATATTATTGCAATTTCAAATAACTATTTTCATTTGAATACATTTTAAAATGTAATTTATTCCTGTGATGCAAACCTGTATTTTCAGCATTATTACTCCAGTCTTCAGTGTCACATGATCCTTCAGAAATCATTCTAATATGCTGATTTGCTTATCAAAGAACACATTAAGATATGCTTTATATATTTGTGGATACATTTTTTTCAGGATTCTTTTAATGAATATAAAGTAAAAAAAAACAGTGATTATGTGATATTGAAATATTTTGCAACATTATAAATGTCTTTACTGCCACTTCTGATTAAGTTAATGCATACTTTCTGAATAAACTGAGAAAAACTTAGACACCAATCTTTTGAACAAAACATCACATGTACTTTTTACTTGGGCTAGTAAGCAACTGCTGAGAATACATCATATATTATAATAGATTTTTGGAGGGCTCTTAAATCATGACATTTTCCATGTTTACTCTCTTTGATGCTTCAGGGTAGTGAAAGATTCGGAGCGGTGTGTGTTCTGGTGCGTGTTCTGGTGCTGCCATCAGCCAATCATGACGTCACTTTTCCTGCGGCTCTAGAGCGGTTAGTCACATGTCATTTTGGTTGGCTCTGAACTGTTTGAAAGGCCTAGAAAAGTCCCCTTTCCAAGCAACACTGAAAGTGAAACCAGTGCAAACAAACAGGAGCAATGAAATAGTTTAGATTAGGAACATGAAGGAATCTCCCTGACTAGCCACCGAATGTAGTCTTAGAGAGGAAAATCCGAACCACATGACTAAATACAATCCGCCTGATCTGGGGAAAAATGCGGAAGGTCCGGTCTGGGAAGAGGTTCGACATGCGTTGACCTTTAGGTGTGGTCACACGCAGGGGGAGCTTTCTGTCTTGAAGGCGAAGCGTCCTTCCCGAGGATTTCCTTACGGCGAGAAACGGACGCCCTCATATCCCTGGGCTACAAAAACAATGCTGTAAAACCTCCTCAGCGTCTCAACAGCCGTTTATTATTTCCGTTAAAAAGTCTATTTCTGGAAAGTTACATAATGAGCTCTTTTCAGGCCTGCTGGGATCAGGTCAGCCGTTTCATTGTTTTATTTGCACACAATTTAATTACGGTTCATGAAAGCTGACATTCTTTGTCAAATTATATTATTATGATAATTTAGTTAAGTGGACTCAGGAATTGTATGATTTCAATGATGTAACATTTAACTATAATTAATGTAAATGTAATATTTTGTGACTTTAATCATTCATATGAATTTAATAGTATCATATTAAACAATCTTAATATTATTCCTCAAATTTAGGGTTGATTTTGGGCTACTTTGCTTCTAATTTGACTATTCATCTAAAATAAGTGTTTATTTTATTAGTTTATCTATTTGCATCCGTAACTTTCAATTACAATACCTACATATTGTTGTTTTCTCAAAATTAGTTTTAGCACTTACATACAACACACTTACATACATTTGTATGTATGTTGTCAATAATTTTCTGATTAAAATTGAATTAAACTGATAAAAAAAATATATAAAAAATCCTAAACCCTTTAACTCTAATGTTTCAAGGTTCTTTATTATTCGTCACATGCATAATCATACAGGGTATAATCAGTAGTGAAATGTAAGTCAGGACAGGTCCGCTCATTGGACAGTGCAAAAAAAATTTAAATACAACAATGAAACATAACACAAGAGAATATATATAAATATAGGTGAGAATAAAAATGAAAATAGGAACAAATAATAAAATGAGTAAAATGTGCAATGAGATAAAATGTGCTATACAGTATACTGTGGATTAATAAATATTAATATAAACACGGATGTGCAAGAGGAATGTGCAAACAGGTTGTACCGGGTATGTACACATAGCAGCAATGCGGATGATGGAGAATAATGGATGTGTTTACAGTTTATTAAATTGAGTCCTGTAGATGTTATGATGTTATGTAGATGTTATGAGACTGAGTTTAGGAGCCTGGTGGCCTGGGGGAAGAAGCTCCTCCTCAGTCTCGCAGTTTTTTTCATTTCAACAAAATGAAACAAGAATTTTGAACCTGGCTTTATCCAATATTCAGATTTCTGTTCTGGTAATGTATGCAATTTAGAGTAATATTTAATTAGATAATGCATAATTTGCATTAAAAAAACATATCAGAAAACGTGTACAAAACAATTGAATAAACTAAGAAAAGTACGATGATTTCAATTAATCAAAATATTTACCCTATTCACATAATTTCTTGCCTGAAAAAGCTAAAAAAAATAAAAAAGTTATCTTATTAAACTTGCAATGCGATATTAATATTTAAAATCAAACAAACAGTTCAGTTACTTTAACAGAAAAAAAACAACAAAAAAAAACGAGGGAATTTTCCCTGTGCGATTATAATTCAATGAAATGTTTTAAATCATGTTACAAATAAATAAATGATTCACAAGCAGCTGGTTGTCGCTCTTTTTGCTGCCAGCTACTCAGTTGACTGAAACACATGCGACTGAACGTTTTGGAGAGATAAAAGCGCACATGTTAATAGAGGGATTAAATAGAATGAGGGACAAAGTCATTAAAATAATCCAACAGAGGGATTTCAAGTGTATTTTTGCCTCAATTTCTTCTGTGTTTGTCTGATAAGGGACCATTCTGCGTTCCCACCTGATTATAAGTCTCTAATGGATTACATTTTCTGGCTAACTGCACAGTTGTGAACTGTACGTCCCTCGCAGATATCCACTGGGGAGATGCTATTTATCTGCTCATCTTCAATATGTCACTTTTTGTGATTACATTTCTGTACAGATTGTAATGATTTACTGAGAAAAGGGGCTGGCATCTGCTGGATTCTAATACACTCCACACATTAATCACAATTACATGACAACATCCGGGTAATATCGCTTTAAAAGCCTCTCCATCGATGTGGGCATGAAATGCAGTGACCCTGAAAAGTATTTGGACACCTAAGTCACAGTTAAACATGCATTAGATAACAGAATAGAAAAAAATAACAAATTTTACAATTTTTCATTATTGATATCACTGATGAGTTTTTCTGTTTAGCTGATGTGTCAGACTCAGAAGTGACTTTTTTTGACAGCACATTTGACTTTTATTTTGAATTCCAGTGTACAGAAATTCTATTCTCTGTGTTTAATAGTTTACTCGACCGATATGTGTTTTTCAGGGCTGATGCTGATACCGATTATTAAAGATCAAGTAGACCGATAACTGATATTTTGAAAAAATATACATGTCTGGTGTAAAAAATGAAAATTAAGAATAACAAGGTCTCTGACAAAAACTTTCTTTAAATGCTTTTAAAATATTTCACACTGTAATATTGTACAACAATAATTACTGTTTATGGTTGGGGTAGGTGTATATGTTAATAAAACAAATAGGTAGAAAGTTTCCGGCCGTAGTTGTCGGACGCCTGTCAATCAAGCTCTTTGCGAACGGATGGTCAATGTGTGCATGCATGACCAAAAATAAAAACATGCTGGATAAATGCTCATTTGTGTACCAACATGGTTGACAGCTGTTATCAGCATCAGCCATCATAAAAATCACTATCGGTCTACCACTTTAAGCATCCCATCTGAGAGGATTTTTGATCGAAATTCTCAATAGGGATCTCAAATAAACTACATCTGAGGAAATAAACTTTCCAAAGCTGTGCCTTCTCAGCTTAAAGGATCTTCAGCCGGTCACTACGGGATGCGTACTGTAAATCATGAGCCAGCTTTAACCTCCTTTAAACTCACACCGCAAAGCACCAGGGCTCTTCTCAAGATGCTCATAAAATATGTGAAGTGTTCCTCTCAGCTCAATAATGGTGGCATGGATTGCTAATTAAAGCAAAGATCACTTTTATAAGGTGTTTGAACACAGTTGTGTGGTCTCAGTTGTGTGAAAACAACCAGCTTGCAATAGTACAAATCAACCCACTCATTGTTGTATAATCAAAATATTATAAACAGTCTCTCGGAATGAGTTGTTTCAGATTCTCCCTCTGTTCACGTCACTGAGGGGAAAAAGCCCCGTCCGTTCGTGACGCTGCCCTATAGACACAGCCCTGAGTGAGACGCTGACCGCCTCCATTACTGATTACTTGCTGTGGCTGCTGGAGATATTCATGGATAGTCAAAACAAAGTTTTAAATGTTAAAACTGTTTGCCATAATGTCAGCGCCAAAGAGGCATTTCAAGCGCTGTGTTTTGGGATGCACTAACGAACATTGGAGTCTCTATAGACTCCCTCCATCTGAGGCGAGGACACTGTGGTTAAGTTTCATTGTCTGAGGAAATATCCCGGAAAAAATCTGCAAAGTCCCCAATACATGTAGGAATCAATGCCAACGCTTCGTACGTGAATGTCAGCTCCAGACAAACGAAGTGTCACGCATTTGTTTTCCATATTGCCTTTCTGAAAGAGCTTCTTGGCACTCTGTAAGGCTAATGATGCTAAAGCTACCATTGTCTCGGTTTTCACTGGCGCGGTCTTCATGAATGATCGTGAATAGGAATGCAGTGGTTAAAAGTTGCATATGAAAGCAATGTGAGTAGATTGCTTGAGTTTGTCGAGCTCATAATCACGAGTGGGACTTATAAAGTTTGTGATAGCATGCCATGCATCATGAGACCAGCTATATTGATATTTTTATCCTGTGCTCCTGTGTAATTCATAAATGCGAATTTATTATGCACAGTACAATCAGATGACTGACTTTGAAAGTTTTCTGAGTTTTCTGTAAAGATAACTGTCTTGTACTAATCGTGGAATGTTTATTTGCAAAGGCTAGCGCTGCTAATGCTGGAGCTGAGCTCTTGAAGCTCCGCCCTCTTCTCCGGGAGCAACAGCTCAGTTGCATTTAAAGCAACATACTCAATATAAGAGCGTATTTTTTATTCTTATTTTTGCAAAAGTTTCTTTCTTGTTTATTTTCAGAAATACAGCACATTTAAGTTGTCCAAAATAAATTCTGGTAAATAATATTTCTCATAAATATTCCTTTAAAAAGTGTTTTTTTATTAAAATTGTATTATTATTATTAGAATAGAACAGGTGATATGTTGTCATTCTTACATTATAGTACTGAACTTTGATTTCAGTGATTTGGACTATGAGACACTTGCGTCTTGCACTCTATGTTGCACTTTTGCTTTAAAAAAGATTTCATAGAAATTTGGATTTCATTTTGCTTTAATAAAATAGTTAATATAGAAAAATATTCTTAAATAAAATTGTTGATTTTTTTCTGGGAAATTAATAGTTTAGATTTATCGATTACTCTATAAATTAGACGATAGATTAATCTAAATAAAAATAGTCGTATAAAAATAGCAATAAATACATTAAATATTCTAATAGGAAATCTTTGAGAACAACGGGAAATCCAAAACAAATGTAAATAAAAATAAATACAAAATATTGACTTATGATAACTTATAATGGAAATTTACTTAAATGTCATGAAAATAAAAAAATGTCTAATATAAATCAGTGTCAGAATGTTTTTGTCTTTGCGTAAAACATTATTTCTTTCCTTCTTGATTTTTATGTGAAATATGACTTTCTGCTGGAAATTCACAGTCTATGCATTTGCATACAATCTTTACAAATAAAATAAGTCTTGCAAGTACTTCCATATAAAACTGAAAAACTACTTTCAAAAGCGGTTTAAAACAGATGGGGAAAAAAGATGAGGACATTTATTTAGAGCATATATAAATGTTTAATTTGAGCGTCACTGGCCGAGGAAAGGGTCCGCACTGTCTGTGCATTTACAAAAATGTGTCAAATATATAAATAGCAGTTCAAGCTACTGATTTATTCACATACAGCAAGATACATTGGTTCACAGCACTGGATGTGTGATCTCAGTTCACACCAGCACCTAGTTAAGGTCCCTGCTCTCGTGACAGATGAGCATGTAAATGAAGCATTCGGTGAACGCTGAGTCGAACCCGACCGCTATCTGTCTCTGCAATGCCTATTAGGCCTGGTTTCTATCTAATCCATATCAAGTGGCTTATATAAAGAGCGAGACTGAATGACGCCACAACCAATGAATAGACCATGAACAACGATGTGGAGCTAGCACTGTTCACTCATTTAACACACAAGTGTTTAGCACAAAGTGCACATTGACCTTTTTAACGCGCACCACACCTATTAACGGTTACACTTTAATCATTTAAATAAGTATTTGAATAGCTAATAAACATTAAATATTAACCATTTTTTTGTTTGTGAAAAATACTATAATATAGGGGTAGCACGGTACATGTATTCCTACCGAACCGTCACGGTACGGACCTCTCGGTTCGGTGCATGAGGCCTTACGACGAATACAGGAAATTCCCCCCCAATCCAGAAGGGGGCGCTCGCAGTGATGCAGCGCTGTTTGATAACCGCCAGCTCAGCAGAAGAACAGCGAATGCGTTTGAGACAGTGACCATTTGCTGATTCTGAACGCGTCTCGCACATGGACTGACAAGAGCTTTGTGCTCGTGTATCCTACTTCTCTCATTCAGCACAAATCCAAATATTCCATAATATTTCCATATTTGCAATGCAACTTATCTGAAAGCTAAACTATTATTTATTATGTAAATGATAGGCTTTGTAAGTTTCGTTAATTCAGTCGCGTTCCAACGGTGTGAGAGATGCGGGTTTGCTAATGTTTGTTTTTTATTTAAATAAAGTAGCCTAACAACTTTAGCAATGCTGGAACTGATGTGTTATGTGTGTGTAAGGAAATGTGATCATGTTTGTAACATTTTGAATGTTAGTTAAATGTTCAATCTATACAATTAATAAAAAAAAGAGTGTGTGTGTGTATGTGCTCCAGCGCGTGATCACTTCAACTGTTTCCTTATACCAGCAGAATCAACTTTAAACACTTATTGTCTTATTAATAATAACTGGATAAAGGTCTGCTACTCTGCTTTTTTTGTCACACTGTACAACAATAATTACTGTTTATGGTTGGGGTAGGTGTATACGTTAATAAAACAATCTAATAGGTAGAAAGTTTCCGGCCGTAGTTGTCGGACGAGATGGCGGATTCAGCATTATGATTGTCAGATCGCCTGTCAATCAAGCTCTTTGCGAACGGATGGTCAATTGTTATGCTTATGTGTGCATGCATGACCAAAAATAAAAACATGCTGGATAAATGCTCATTTGTGTACCAACATGGTTGACAGCTGTTATCAGCATCAGCCATCACAAAAATCACTATCGGTCTACCACTTTTCAAGCATCACTTCTGAGGGGATTTTTGATCGAACTTCTCAACAGGGATCTCAAATAAACTACATCTGAGGAAATAAACTTTCCAAAGTTGTGCCTTCTCAGCTTAAAGGATCTTCAGCCGGTCACTACGGGATGCGTCCAGTAAATCATGAGCCAGCTTTAATCTCCTTTAAACTCACACCGCAAAGCACCAGGGCTCTTCTCAAGACGCTCATAAAATATGTGAAGTGTTCCTCTCAGCTCAATAATGGTGGCATGGATTGCTAATTAAAGGGGACCTACTATGCAAAGATCACTTTTATAAGGTGTTTGAACACAGTTGTGTGGCCTCAGTTGTGTGAAAACAACCAGCTTGTAATGGTACAAATCAACCCACTCATTGTTGTATAATCTAAAAATATTATAAACAGTCTCTCGGAATGAGCTGTTTCAGATTCTCCCTCTGTTCACATCATTGAGGGGAAAAAGCCCCGTCCGTTCGTGACGCTGCCCTGTAGACACAGCCCTGAGTGAGACGCTGACCGCCTCCATTACTGATTACTTGCTGTGGCTGCTGGAGATATTCATGGATAGTCAAAACAAAGTTTTAAATGTTAAAACTGCTTGCCATAATGTCAGTGCCAAAGAGGCATTTCAAGCGTTGTGTTTTGGGACGAACATTGGCGTCTCTATAGACTCCCTCCATCTGAGCCGAGGACACTGTGGTTAAGTTTCATTGTCTGAGGAAATATCCTGGAAAAAATCGGCAAAGTCCCCAATACATGTAGGAATCAATGCCAATGTTTCGTGCGCGAATGTCAGCTCCAGACAAAGTAAGTGTCACGCATTTGTTTTCCATATTGCCTTTCTGAAAGAGCTTCTTGGCACTCTGTAAGGCTAATGATGCTAAAGCTACCATTGTCTCGGTTTTCACTGGCGCGGTCTTCATGAATGATCGTGAATAGGAATGCGGTGGTTAAAAGTTGCATATGAAAGCAATGTGAGTCGATTGCTTGAGTTTGTCGAGCTCGTAATCACGAGTGGGACTTATAAAGTTTGTGATAGCATGCCATGCATCATGAGACCAGCTATATTGTTATTTTTATCCTGTGCTCCTTGTCTGTGTAATTCATAAAACGCGAATTTATTATGCACAGTACAATCAGATGACTGACTTTGAAAGTTTTCTGAGTTTTCTGTAAAGATAACTGTCTTGTACTAATCGTGGAATGTTTATTTGCAAAGGCTAGCACTGCTAATGCTGGAGCTGAGCTCTTGAAGCTCCGCCCTCTTCTCCGGGAGCAACAGCTCATTTGCATTTAAAGCAACATACTCAATATAAGAGCGTATTTCTTATTCTTATTTTTTCAAAAGTTTTTTTTCTTATTTAATTTTTTTTAGAAATACTGCACATTTAAGTTTTTGTCCTAAATAAATTCTAGTAAATAATATTTCTGATAAATATTCCTTTAAAATGTGTTTTTTTATTATAATTGTATTATTATTAGACTAGAAGAGGTGGATATGTTGTCATTCTTACATTATAATACTGAACTTTGATTTCAGTGATTTGGACTATGAGATGGACACTTGCTTCTTGCACTCTATGTTGCACTTTTGCTTTAAAAAAGATTTCATAGAAATTTGGATTTCATTTTGGTTTAATAAAATATAGTTAATATAGAAAAATATTCTTTATAAAATTTTTGATTTTTTCTGGGAAATTCATAGTTTAGATTAATCGATTAATCTATAAATTAGACGATAGATTAATCTAAATAAAAATTGTAGTATAAAAATAGCAATAAATACATTAAATATTCTAATAGGAAATATTTGAGAATAACGGGAAATCCAAAAATATTTTAAATAAAAATAAATACAAAATATTGACTTATGATAACTTATAATGGAAATTACTTAAATGTCATGAAAAAAAATGTCTAATATAAATCAGTGTCAGAATGTTTTTTCTTTGCGTAAAATATTATTTCTTTCCTTCTTGATTTTTAGGTGAAATATGACTTTCTGCTGGAAATTCACAGTCTATGCATTTGCATACAATCTTTACAAATAAAATGTCTTGCAAGTACTTTTATATAAAACTGAAAAACTACTTTCAAAAGCGGTTTAAAACAGATGGGGAAAAAAGATCAGGACATTTATTTAGAGCATATATAAATGTTTAATTTGAGCGTCACTGGCCGAGGAAAGGGGCCACACTGTCTGTGCATTTACAAAAATGTGTCAAATATATAAATAGCAGTTCAAGCTACTGATTTATTCACATACAGCAAGAGACATTGGTTCACAGCACTGGATGTGTGATCTCAGTTCACACCAGCACCTAGTTAAGGTCTCTGCTCTAGTGACAGATGAGCATGTAAATGAAGCATTCGGTGAACGCTGAGTCGAACCCGACCGCTATCTGTCTCTGCAATGCCTATTAGGCCTGGTTTCTATCTAATCCATATCAAGTGGCTTATATAAAGAGCGAGACTGAATGACGCCACAACCAATGAATAGACCATGAACAACGATGTGGAGCTAGCACTGTTCACTCATTTAACACACAAGTGTTTAGCACAAAGTGCACATTGACCTTTTTAACGCGCACCACACCTATTAACGGATACAGCGATGCTTCACCAACAAGCCACTGCTAGCCACTGATGTCACTTGTGCTACAACACAGAAGTGGCTGGAATGACCAAATTCACTATATAAATTAATATGTTTGGGGTCAGTGGTATTTCTTTTTTAAATTAACAATTTTACTCAGCAAGGATGCATTAATTTGATGTAAAATGACACTAAAGCCAATAGCCATTAATGTTGCAAAAGTTTGCAATTTCATATAAATGCTGTTCTTTTTAACTTTCCACAATTATATTAAGCAGCGCAACGGTTTTCAGAATTGATAATAATCAGAAATGTTTCTTGAGCATTAAATCAGCATATTAGAATGATTATGTGACACTGAATACTGTAGTAATGATGCTGAAAATATACCTTTGCATTACAGGAATAAATTACATTTTAACATGTATTCAAATAAAAAAAATGTTATTTTAAATGTTAAAAATATTTAGCAATATTAATGTTTTTACTGTATTTTTAACACTTGGCTGTGCTTAAAATTCTTTATCTAAAAATGCTTGTACATTTCTCATCATACTATATTATGGATTCAAACTTTTTGTCAACTTGTTGTCTTTTTAATTAGCACAGGTTTTGTATTATATTTTGGAACTGATTGATCATAGACCTAATTGATCTGAACTCCTGCACCTCAGTTTTTGAGTGAAAAAAGCCATATTTGTGGATAATTTTGGTAATATTCACTCAAAAACTGAGGATTAAGCCTATAAAACTCAGGTCAATGATGTCTATGATCAATCAGTGATACGTTGATAAAAATATCAAATCTAATATTTGGTAATAATATAGCTTAAGATGACATTTATAAGCATTTTTTTGGAGACCAGTCATTTTTGTACAGCGTAACAAGATGAAAGAAAAAAAAAAGTCCAAAATGTATTCAAATTGTGGACATTTTTATACCATGTGTGAGAAAAGTCCATAAGTTTTAGTCCAATGCGATAACATTAATTAGCATTTTTGGAAAAAAGACAAACCTCTCCTTGTCAGCATGACCAAAACAAAATGCAACCTTGTGAGCATAAGAGACTTGTTTCAAAATCATTTAAAAATCAGATCTCAAACGGTAGTGAATATATGTTACATTCCATATAGTTCTTCCTCATCTAGTCTCCTTTCTAATGTAAAATATTTGTTCTGAACATTCAAATTACTCCTGAAATGTCGATTTAGACTGATTTATTCATTCAACGTGCCTCAAAAATTTCCATATGATAAATATTGTCATCTGTTGTGCGCTGATGCTGGATCGTGACTGATTTCAGCTGCTGATCAGAGACCGGCTCCATCTTCACAATTATATTCTGCTGAACGCATGAGAAAAAGGCTGGCAGGCAGTGTTTTAAGAGAACAGGCTGGTCTGAATCGTCTCTTTGTCACGATCCCCACATCAGCAATAACAGCCATTTAAAACTGCTGTTTTAGTCAAATAAAAGAGAATAATGGCTCTATGGAACAAAGCAGAGATAATGTGTAAGAACAACACACATATCAGCACCTGCTATCAGTCAGCAGCATTTTTAATTAAGGACGAGGGTGTTTACCGCTGAAGAATAAAAATAGCAACTCATTATAGTAACAGGGTTGTCCTCAAATTACTGTCAGGTCATTGTTTTCATCTCAAATTAGAGATTTACACTAATTTCCTCATAGCCTCGCACTTAATCTATGCACTTCTAAATCTGAACTCGGCCCCAGCCTTAATGCAGCCTACGCCCCTCAGAGACCTCCCTTCACAGACCGAAATTAACACGACCGTTAATGGTGAAACCACATCCTCTAACAGCAATGAAGAAAACATGCTATACCAAACCGCCGATTCAGCAGTACTTCAAAGCAATTACTCACGGCTACTGACTCGATCTGCTGTACCTGCTGCACAGCAACGCATGCAACTGGACCGTTTCGCTCACCTTCTCTTTCTGGAGAAAATTGTGGTTCATTTTGATTCTTTGTTCAAAGTAAACCTGGTAGAAAATTGTTGCATGCTTACAAAAGCTCCTGTGGTGACAGGTTCTTGAAGCTTTAATGCATATTTAAAAGTAAAATTACAATTTATACACAAAGAAAATTGGCATAATAACAGACTCACCAGAATTTACGTAAACTACCATTGCTTTCAAATTAACATGGTGGGTCTTGATGAGACGGGGCAGTTAATGCATGTGCAAATCATAACATATGCAGAACCAAAAAAACATGTAAAAACGTTCTGAGTGTAATGATTGAGCAGCGTTTCAACTCCATTCACATGTGAGTCAGTGTCCAGTATGGAACTGAAGCTGTGAGAAATGATATGTGAAAACACACAGAGCTGATTCATTCGTCACATAAGGACAGTGTCAGACAGATCATTGCAGGACTAAATTAAAATGTAAAAATAGTGTTTTCAAACATATGAAAGCCCACGGAGACCAGATTTTCTTTTTCAGCCTTATTTTCTTGAGATCAAGACATATTTGCCAAGCAATTTGCATATTAGAATGATTTCTGAAGGATCATGTGACACTGAAGACTGGAGTAATGATGCTGAAAATTCAGCTTTCCATCACAGGAATAAATTAAGTTTTAAAAAATATCTAATTTAAATTTGGTTACCTTAAATTGTAAAAATATTTGACAATGTTACTGTTTTTACTGTATGTACTTTTGATCAAATAAAAGTAGCCTTATATTCAAATAAATGATTCTGAAATAAATGATTAACAAAAGAGAGAGACGGTACTGTCAGTGGTGCTTATGTGGGTGACAAGTTTGAATCCGGCTTATGTCATTCATTTCCTGCTCCCTGCTTTTCTCCCTGTCATTTCCTGTCTGCTCTCAAACTATCCCTATCATTAAAACAGCCAAAAGAACAATACATGACATATCTTGGCGAGTTTGAACATTATTGTAGACAACGTAACGTTGAATCATGCTATGTCGATGATGATGACACATAAATTAATCAGCAGCTCTGCTTAACCTTCTTTCTCTGGGATGCTCTGAATATTAACAATCACATCTAGCTGATACGGATTTTTAATTAGACTACTAAAGATGAGAGAGAATCTTCTGGTCATTCTGCTAAATGTATAATGTGATGTGTGAGTGTGTGTGTATATACACACTCACTGGCCACTTCATTAGGTACAGCTTGCTAGTACCGGGTTGGAGCCCCTTTTGCCTTCAGAACTGCCTTAATTCTTCGTGTCATAGATTCAACAAGGTGTTGGAAAAATTCCTCAGAGATTTTGGTCCATATTGACATGATAGCATCACGCAGTTGCTGCAGATTTGTCGGCTGCACATCCATGATGTGAATCTCCCGTTCCACCACATCCCAAAGATGCTCTATTGGATTGAGATCTGGTGACTGTGGAGGCCATTTGAGTGCACGTGCTCAGTGTCATATCCAGAGGTTGTGTTTAGGAAATAGACGTATGAGTGCTGCCAGCATTGCTGCAGAGGTTGAAGGGGTGGGGGGTCAGCCTGTCAGTGCTCATACGCCGCACACTGCATCAAATTGGTCTGCACGGCTGTCGTCCCAGAAGGACGCCTCTTCTAAAGATGATGCACAAGAAAGCCTGCAAACAGTTTGCTGAAAACAAGCAGACTACGGACATGGCTTACTGGAACCATGTCCTGTGGTCTGATGAGACCAAGATAAACTTATTTGGTTCAGATGGTGTCAAACGTGTGTGGGGGTAACCAGGTGAGGAGCACAAAGACAAGTGTGTCTTGCCTACAGTCAAGCATGGTGGTGGGAGTGTCATGGTCTGGGGCTGCATGAGTGCTGCCGGCACTGGGGAGCTACAGTCCATTAAGGGAACCATGACTGCCAACATGTACTGTGACATACTGAAGCAGAGCATGGTCCCCTCCCTTCGTAGACTGGGCCGCAGGGCAGTATTCCTACATGATAACGACCCCAAACACACCTCCAAGACGACCACTGCCTTGCTAAAGAAGCTGAGGGTAAAGGTAATCTGTGGGGCATCCTCAAACGGAAGGTGGAGAAGCGCAAGATCTCTAACATCCACCAGCTCCGTGATGTCGTCATGGAGGAGTGGAAGAGGACTCCAGTGGCAACCTGTGAAGCTCTGGTGAACTCCATGCCCAAGAGAGTTAAGACAGTGCTGGAAAATAATGGTGGCCACACAAAATATTGATACTTTGGGTCCGATTTGGACATTTCCACTGTACTCACTTTAGACATTAATGACAATGTGTTGAGTTATTTTGAGGGGAAAGCAAATTGACAATGTTATACAAGTGTACACTGTACACTCACTACTTTACATTGTAGCAAAGTGCCATTTCTTCAGTGTTGTCACATGAAAAGATATAATAAAATATTTACAAAAATGTGAGGGGTGTACCCCCTTTCTTTGAGATACTGTACATGCATGTACGTGGTCAACTTAAATACATTGTGTGAATTACTTCAGACTTAAACATCTGATTCAATTATATATTTTTTGAAAGTCTCCATGTGGCATTTTATATGTATTCAAATGTTTTGGTAAAAAAATCACTGTGCACATGCTTAAATATTCTTACATTTGATAATTTTGCTCTAACATACATTTAATTTCATAATTAGTTTTCATATTTATTGTCTAGAGTAGTGTAAATTTTCAAGCCTTTCAAATGAGACTGGAAAGAAGGAAATGTCAAGAATAGTGAACAGAAAGAGAAACTCCACAGGAGCTTGCAGGAGAATGATACAGTCTATACTTTTTTCTCTTCATTGTGACAGGCTGTTGTGAGGCTAAAGATCAGTCAGAGCTTTCCTGGACTCTACAAGACACAAATGTCAATCGTTTCATTATCTATCTGCTGGTGGAGTGAGATTCAAAGTTCAGCGCCAACAGTGACAGAAGAGCCCAGGCTTCAATCCTGTCCGTCTACAGTGATATATATACACAGTATATCTATAACTGGGTTAAAAATATCTACACTAGGCTGAACCTATTTAGGCTAACACAGATGACCCAAACCTGTGACAATACAAGAGTCTGATACAGTGTTTCCTATACACCACAAGTCAGAAGAGCTACTACATTAACTGAATCTGTTATTGAATCAAACCAAACTTCCTTACAGAATCAGCTCAAACGACTCACTGAACTGCAGGTTAGTTAATACAAGACAACTGCAAATTAGTCAAGAATCAATGTACTTTCTGAAACTAATAACTGGTTAAAAATGAAAATTTTCCCCTTTATTCAAACTAAAATCATATTGGTTTTCCATGACAAGTTCAAAATACATTTTTGCAACATAATTTCTAATTTTTTCCCGAAATAAATTTAGTGCTGCATGATTAATTGAAACAACACTGAAATAGTGATATGGCTCAGTGTGAGAAGAGCTTATGTTAAGAAAAAAGAAGTGCTTTTCAGCCAAAATAAAAGCTTGATAGTTTAGGTTTTGAAAATGAAATCAAAAATATCAAAATTGTAATTTTTTACAATATTATTAGAGTATTATATCATTATTTTTCTTAACTCCTAGATTTAAATAAATAAATATTAAATGTCGTATTACATTACACATTTTTTTAGTACTACTACTACTACTACTACTAATATTAATAAATAATTATTAGTCATAATAATTATGATGTCATCAATAATCATTATTATTATATTAAATTAATTATGCATGTACAATAATGCAATTCAATAAAATGATTAAATATTTAAAAAGGCGTGTCACTGTTAAGCAAGCTGTCACACCAAAAACAGGCCTCCTGTTGAGTCTGCTGCTGCTTATAGAAGGTCGTTCATGTCTCTGTGGTTCACCTGAGATGATCGAGTGAACCACAAGGTTTGACTGAGCTGAGAAACACATGAAAAATCTTTCCACAGGAAACACTGTAGTTCGTACAGGAACTAAATGCAACGCTGAGTGACACAAATTTAGCATTTCCTCTTCTACAACTAAACTCTCCTCTAAACAAGCCGGCCGACTTTTGTCACATTCTTGCCTTCTGCCAGCTTCAGCACAGGACTTGGACCACAGATGGCACAAATACAAACGTTACCGAGCCACCAAAACTAAATCAGAGTTAAAGAAGAGACCGTTTCAAAGCTACCGAGCAACAGCGGCTGACCGCTGCTTCTGTTTGGCAACCGTATGACCTACATATAAATGTCATCTGTCCGTCTGTTTGGGCAAACTTGTGCTGGTTAAAGTTTGTATCTTTAGATGGAACTGACAAAATGGTGCCACATCAGTTGACATGGGGAAGTAGAGCAATATTTCCTGTCACAGCTCTCTACAGTAAACGGTCAAAATTTCCCAATAATGCACAACAAATTCACTAGAAGCCACTGGAAGACTGGCAGGAAGAATTCATCCCAGACTTCAAATGCACGGTGGTGAATTTCTCTCTCGCTAGAGACTGTGAAAACACATTTAAAGCACTAGTGGCCTTGAAGATGTGCAATTACTAAATTTGCATAAAATAAATAAATACTTGCAGCAGTACTTTTACTTATAACCATGGCGTACACACAATAAATGTGTGTTAATCAAGCAGAAGGACTCATGTTACCCATGATTCAACATCAGTAACATTACCTGAACTAAACAAGTCTGGAACGGCACGGGTATTAAGAATTGGCATACAATGCGAGTATGAGTCCATTTCGACATGTATTGGCATAAAATGTGATGCGTGAGGGCATTTCAACATTCATTACAGGGAACGACGTAGTTACTTGTACAGTCATTAGCACATATTCTTTTGCTAATATTGATAACTAATTAGGAAAAGCTACTGGTAACACATTACTAATGTTTGTCATTTCGTTCTATGTGGTTCAGAAATCCACTGCTCACTCAACTAGTTACTGGTGCATATTCCACTTTCACTATCAATGATGACAAGCACAAAAGCAATTATTAGTGACATAAGAAAAGATATCAGTTGGTTTAATGCAATTTGTCTCATAAAGAAGTATTAGTTGTGCTGGAATAACTATTGGGATTGTTAACAGAGAAATGATTGGATTAGAAGCAACTACTGAGTGAACAGTTGACCTGTGAACCCCAGGTCCTTGAAAGGATACAGCCGATTGCTGAACTAGTCTTTTAAAACACGCAGATGCTAGTTAGTGGAAAGGAAAGGAATTAATGTAAAAGAAACACACGTGACTTCATCTTGACTGATGTAAATCATGAAATCACGAAACGCTTGAAAAGAACACATGATCTGATCTGGAGGAAACAGCAACGACATGTTCACGGTGGGGTGTGATTTCTATGCATACATATAGCCCCCAAACCTGTGGATTTAGCCGTGTATGAGGGCGAGGTTTGACACCAAATGAGTCCACAAATGAGAAAAACGCCGATGCATTGATCGTTTTTACCTTAATAATACTGGTCTTCCGTTGGATTCCAGTTTTGCCGTCCAGCACCACAGACGCGTTGGCCGTCTCAAGCCCCTGGTTCTCGGGCGCACACGGTCCGCAGTTCCCGTTTGAGACCGACACCTCGCTCGCAGCTCTGCCGTCCGCATCATCGCCTGGCTGGGCGGATTTCCCGCCAGGGCTCGGCGATGAGACTCCGCAGTTCTCGGCGGCAAACTCCGCCATGAGCCCCGTGTAACGCACGCAGCCGCCTGTGCCTGGCAGTATTAACTATCGGTTCGAGTAGCGAGCGATTGGAGCTCCCAGAGAGACGTGAGAGAGAAATGGAGAGCCATCGCAGGTTTAATTCTAGTCGGCGTTTCTGCTTCGGCTCGGCAGCATATGTCGGGTTCGATACATTGTATCTGCGCGCACCGCGTTCGAATGTTTCAATGTTGCAAGTGTCATTGTTGAGGCGCTCACGCGAGTCTGACAGATACTGCCATCTGCTGAATTCACTTCATATCGGTATAATACACTGCTGCTGCTTCGAAACAGCGCGCAGCAGATCCGTGATCAGATAGGGCTTTACATGGAAGTGCGTACACTTCAGAGACTATGTGCTGCAGGGAGACCGGGGCAAGTTGGCACATGGCCAAATTCACAGGAAATCTACGTTATCTCAATAACTGTTAGGAGTCCCACGTTTTTATTACACGATTCAACAAATATTTGTTGTAAAGCACGTTGGTTTCAGAATCCTACTTCAAAACTTTATTAAGATAATTTTTCTGAATTCTGTCATGCACTCAAAGGCAACTATACTGTATAATGAAGGTGGATTCTCCAGACAAGTGTGTTTTGTGAATATTGTATTTGAGCAGGTTGATTTAAAAGCTATAAACTGAAAGAAAAAAAATCACACCGTTTCACAATGCAATGATAAATCCCTGCATCGTAAGGCAAGGCAAGGCAAGGCAAGTTTATTTGTATAGCACATTTCATACACAGTGGTAATTCAAAGTGCTTTACATAAAAGAAAGTGAAATAATCATTCACAGCAATAAAAACAAGGAGTTAAAAATAATAAAATAAGGAAATTTAAAATGATATAGAAATTGATTTAAAATGAAATTTAAAACAGTTAAATAGAAAAGGATTATACATAAAATAATGCAGTCAGTTCAGACGTAGCTCAGCGCTCATTCAACAAATGCACAGCTAAATAGATGAGTTTTGAGTCTGGATTTAAATGTGGCTAATGTTTTAGCACATCTGATCTCTTCTGGAACCTGGTTCCAGCTGCGGGCGGCATAATAGCTAAAAGCGGACTCCCCTTGTTTTGTGTGAACCCTTGGTATTTCTAACTGACTCGATCCTAATGATCTGAGTGGTCTGTTAGGTTTATATTCAGTGAGCATATCTGCCATATATTTAGGTCCTATACCATTGAGTGACTTATAAACGAGTAGAAGTACTTTAAAATCGATCCTAAATGTAACTGGAAGCCAGTGTAAGGACCTGAGGACTGGTGTGATGTGCTCAGATTTTCTGGTTCTCGTCAGAATCCTGGCAGCAGCGTTCTGGATGAGCTGCAGCTGTCTAATGGTCTTCTTTGGAAGGCCGGTGAGGAGACCATTACAATAATCCACCCTGCTGGTGATAAAGGCATGAACAAGTTTCTCCAAATCTTGACTGGAAACAAAACATCTAATTCTTGCAATGTTTTTGAGATGATAGTATGCTGATTTAGTTACTGCTTTGACATGACTACTAAAACTAAGGTCTGTCTCCAGAATCACCCCAAGATTTCTGACTTGATTTTTAGTTGTTTGACCCCTAGAGTCAAGGTATGCATTCACCTTGAGAACTTCATCTTTGTTTCCAAATGCAATGACTCCAGTTTTCTCCTTGTTTAACTGAAGAAGTTGACAAATCGTAGACAAATATTATCGATATTAGCTGTATAAAATGTTTATATATTTATATTAGTTGAAGTACAATAAGTTAAACGGCATTGCTAGAGATGTTTTGCTTCCAGGTAATTAAATGATGCTATAGTAAGGTAGTTGATTTTATACAGATTACTTAATAATCATAACACCAATTAAAAATGTTTTTAGATGAATATGCATGCATATCAAGACAGATGGCTGATAACAACTTGCTGCTGTTGCTTAATAGTCAAAATGTGCTGAAAAATCTGTTCTTTGTGCAGTAAATCATCTCGACAAATATGAAAAGATAACGTCTAGTAGTTAATGTGAGTTAGCCAGCGTGTTAAAGACTGTTAAACTACATCACAAGCCACAGTATGTTCAGTTAGGAGAGATATGTAAATATTTATGCATGTTAAAAATATTTATTGTGCATTTATCATTATTTTTGCAATACTTTTTGATGGCACTGCAGATGCGGGAATACACACGTTAGTTTTAAATAGTTTGTGAGATTTCAAGTGAGTATCTGTATTATCTGTTGCATTGTTTACATTTTTCATTAATATATCATCAAGTGTCTGAGTCCCACCAACCATTTAGGATTTATACAATTCATAAAGGACATTTTCAAAGGATTTCTGACTGTTTGAGTAAATGATGCCAGTGCCACGCCCTGCCATATTCTTTGGCCTCAGGTGGCCATATTGAATTCAGAGTTCAGAATTGTTTTGATGATTATTAGTAATGACACTCTATATGCCAAATTTAGTCCAGATAAAGAGAAAACCCTAGAAATTGATAACCAATTGAAAATGTTTGTATAAAACCCCAAATATGATAGAAACACGCTGATGTGACTTTTTCACATTTGTGTTTTTATGGATTATAGGACCATTTTGTCCAGAAGTGATGGTTTGAAACTATCTTGATGAATTTGTTTCTCACAAACATGCAATTTTTCACTTTTAAAGATGTTAATTGATGGACTGGAGTGGATTACTTGTGGATTATTGTGATGTTTTTATCAGCTGTTTGGACTCTTATTCTGACGGCACCCATTCACTGCAGAGGATCCATTGGTGAGCAAGTGATGTACTGTAATGCTAAATTTCTCCAAACCTGTCTCAATAAAGTAATTAACTCGTGTACATCCTGGATGGCCTGAGGATGAGTACATTTTCAGCAGCTCTATAACTCTAATTGCAAATGGAGAGACCGGGCGGGCACACATGAATGCATGATTTTGCTCTTTTTATTTTCCCAGCACTGAATCCAGTCCAGAGCGTGTGACACATGAAGGCCTGCTCTTTATTTGACCACCCTGAGCAGTTTAATCCCACCTCCTCACATTGTGTTCTTCTCATACAGGTGACATGCACATTTCAACAAGTAGCTGTCAAGCAGGTGAAAGTTGCACGCGCTCGAGGAACACGCCAGACACGGATGTGCGGTTACACTCATTCAACACAGATCATCAGCTGAAAGGAAATGACCAGTATTCTAATCATTTCTGACAGGAAGCATGACACGTTTGTGTTGATCATATTGTGTACAACAGAGTCACCTGCTGGACACTTAAGCTATTACACAAATGTTCCCGGATCAGGAAACATCATGAACTTTAGCACTGTAATTAAGAATATGTGCCAGTATATAATTATTATTTAGTAGATTTTTTCCTGCATATCTTACCCTAATAATTGTGATTATTAATTAATTATTTGATTTTAATTAATCAAATAAATCACATTTTAAGCCCATACAATTATAATAAAAATGTATTATACAATAATAACAATTATTATTATTATTATTTACAAAGGATTTTATCTGTTATTCCTCACAATTTATATGGTTATATAATTGTTGTTTTTTTTCCTCTGCTCATTTACTTTGTGTGAGTATATATAGTTTTTACTGTAAACTGCAGTCTGTAAATATAATAAATATAAAAATATATTTAGTGATGTGATTATATTAACTGCTGGCTTATGGTGCAGTGTTGCAGAGAATATAATTACAGGAACATTCCAGCACACTGCATAGTGACCGGACGTTTCTCTGCCAGCAGTCCGTCATTTGTGACGTATCCTGTTTTCAGTCTTAAGCTGTGCTCTCTCCAGCTATTGTTTTCAGAATGCGGGTTTACAAGGCTTATAATACACAAATGGCTTTACTCAGATGTGATTGTATAAGCTTTACTGAGGGAAAAAGAGGTTGAGGTAATAATGCAAAACAATGCAGACTGGCCCTTTTCCATCTTATTATTAAAGTACAGTACCCTTGATTTTTAATAATCATCATATTTGAGGTATTCCACATAGAAAGAACAGAAACAGAAAAAAGTTAGAATATTTCACATTATATGAATAGATGTGCTACAACTATACAAAATGGCTGTACTTCATGCCATATGGCCATGGAAGACTTCATTTCCTCGCAATGGGGATGATTTTCTCTTCACACAGACAACTGGCTGGACACCACTGGCTCACGATGGAGTGGTCACAAGTGGCCATTTCTTTCAGTTTATCACAGATGCTGAATGTGTTGATGTACGGACAGGGATTAGCTAGAAGTAGAAAAGAGAATTGAAACTCAGTGAAGCAATAAACTCTTCTCAGAGTTGCATTCAAGTCATCGTTTAGGATCATTTTGCAACTAAAACAGAAATGCACTTACTGCAAAGACCATCTTCACAGTCGTCCGGACAAGCGGCGCACGGATCGCCCAGCGAGTACGGTGGGACTCGTCTGAAATTCCCTCTGAAACGGAAGAAGAAACATGGATGAACACAACTCGAATTGTGTTTCATTTGGAAATAAAACCTTAAAATAGCACATAGACGTACGCGCGGTAGTAATGGCATCCGTAGAAGTAGGAACTTCCACACTGAGCCACGGCACAGCCGACCTCATACGAGCTGTACCACACCACCTGAACACAAGCTCTCCATCTTACAATGTGACCTTTAATGACACTACAAACACATGCATTGAAATTCTGCTGGAAAAGAAGTGTGCTAAATGTGCATCTGTAGTGCACTTACAGTACACGCCACACTTACTTAACACACTTAAAAGTGCACTTTATAAACTTGTCAAATTTAATAATTGTTAGGCTTTAAAAAAGTCACTTGTTTTGATGTGTTTACTAAGAAGAGTACAGTAGAGTAAATATACTAAATTGCAACTTCATCATTACAAATGTTTAATTGAAAATATAAACACAATAGACAAGTTTGAATATAAATTAAAGTATATTTTAGTTTACCATAAATGCATTCAGCAGTACACTTTAATCATATTTCAGACAACAGAATTATGAAGTCATATATTAAGTATTTAAGTGGGTCCAAAAAGCACACTTCAACTGCATTTGAAAAAAAAGTGAACTATAATACACTTTGTGTATAAAATTGTTAAAAAACTGAAAACATTACATTCAGTTTGAACTTAAGTATAATCTTGTAAAGTATATTTTAAGTAAGTAGCTGTTTTTTAAAAAAGTATGTTAAAATTGACTTTTTATGAGGGGCACAGAAATGACAGAATAACCAAACCGTTCCCAGTCTCCACTGATTACCCATAGTATTATTTCCATACTGTGGAAGTCAATGGCTACCGTCAACTGTTCACTAACACTCATCAAAATATCTTGTTTTGTGTTCAACAGAAGACAGAAACTCATACAGGTTTGGAACAACATGAGGGTGAGTAAATAATAACAGAATTTCATTTTTTGGTTGAACTATCCCTTAAAAGCTCCTAAAAGCTGTCTAAATGGATGAAAGATCTTTCTTTCTTTCCTTCCTTTTCTCCTATTTTTATAAGTAATAAGTATATATAAGGGATTTTAAGCAGCAAATCATACATATAAACTAAAAGCTACTGGCTTTAAAAAAAAAAAAAAAAAAGAATACTTGTTGCCATTTGAAATATATGAACGTGGTTAAGAAATCCAAATGAATAATCACCTGTGTGTAATGTCCAATCGGCTGACCGTTGGTGGATCCGGTGGGATATTCATAATTGTTGACTTCGCTGTGCCAGGCATTTATCACATCAGTCCATGAATAAACCGCAGAGGCCTTGAAGAGATTTTCTCCCATTTCATATCCTGTCCATTAGAGAGAAAATATTCAATGAGGGAAACTGCAGCACTGCATCTGGTGTGCTGCAGCCTGGTTGAAATGATACAAATATGTTTTTTTAATTATTTTAAGGACCTTTTTTTATTTTGTACACTAAAGCCTGTAAAAGAGGGCCCGATGTTAATACAAATTAATTTTAATGTTGAACTATTTTGAATTATGCATTGCTAACTCAATGGATCCTTTTCCATTTTTTTTTCTTACGATGTACAGTAATGAACATCAGTGCTGTATTGTTTCATTCAGAGTCAAATCCTGAAGTGAAACCTGTCGAGAATGCTCTGCATGTGACTGTGACAGTCATTTCCTTCATCTGTATGGACTAGTCAGCATGTCAACACTCACTTGCACAATCCTCCTGTATAAATATTAGGTCTATATGCATGTGGGTTGATGAAAGAAACCTTCTGTTTTCTCAGGTCTAAATTGCTTTGGATGCATATGCCGTGGCCTCAAAATGTATTTGGACAGTTAAGCCATTTTTTTTTTATTACGTATGACTGTCAGTGCAATCATAACAAAATATTGAAGCAAGTGATATTTATTTAAAATAAATATAGTACACAGATACTTTAAGTCAAATATTTTTTTTAAAGAAAAAAATATAAAACAATAGATCTAGTGTTGAAGATGAAGTATTATTTTTTTTGTGATGAATCACACCTGTAGTTATTAAAAATCATCAAAACGGCAGTTAATTAAAAGACACTGATAAGTTCATTTGTTCGAAGATGTATTATCTATGCATTAATGTTTATATTTGTTATTTCTGATTTAATTTAATTATCCAAATTGGTTTTGAGGTCAATGTAGTTTCCAATTTTAACAGCCAAAGGTGATTCACTTCCCCAGCTGAGACTTCGCTCATGTGATAATTTGATAAATAAATAAATAAATAAGTAAGCAATTAAAAAATAAAAAAGGTAATTGTGGTAATAGCATTCTGAGAATAACATTCTGAGAAAACGTCATAATCTTTAGATATATTTCAGAATTCGGACAAATTCTCACAAATTCTCAATTGTGAGTTAACATCTCTTTATATATTGTGATTCTGATTTTGTGAGAAAAAAATGTAGATATAAATTGGGAATTTCAAGAAAAAAAAACGTTTTCTTATTCAGTATATTCAGGTTTTTCTGTTTATTTAAGGTTTAAAAAAAAACTGTTTAACTTTCAGTGTACAATGTAAACACACACACACACACACACACACACACACACACACACACACACACGCACACACACGCACACACACACACACACTTATAACTTTGTCATAAAATACTATAAATCAAATATTAAAGTACTTAAATACTTCAGGGTTTCACCATTGGCTTGCTATTTGGAGGATTGATCAGCTTTGTAAAGCTGCTTTAGAACACTATGTACTATGAAAAGTGCCCTAAAATGAAATGAACTGACTGTAATTGTGGGTATTATACCGTCAATCATGCGGCTGCTCGGTGGTCCGTGTGTCATGTTACACTGATCAATCCAGCCTCGAGCTGACTGTGCCACAGCATCGCTCCAACTCTATAAATGACACAAAACATTTCCATTCAGCATGTGGCAGCATTTCACTAAGATGCATGTTTAAAATGTGAATTATAAGGGAATGATTTACTATTTTGAGCATGTTGCTGGCAGCCGGCTCCACGGCCCTTCGGTAGGTGTTGTGCACATCCACGATCTCCTGCTGGACCGAGGTCAGGTCCGTACAGACGCCTGTGAGGGGGAAAGGTAGAACAATCCGACTGAGGTATTTTCAGATGATGCATATTAGTGCATATTAACCAGATTTATAATAGGCAGTATGGTAAGCTTACCTGACTGGAAATCCCACCACATGACAAGAGACAATATGAAAGATGATTATTTTTGATTATTGATAACAAAATCACATCTATAATATAACTACAAATGTTTATGCTTTATATATTGATTACAGAACTGATTTCAAGCATGTTCATGACATTATAAACAGATTTAGTGAAATGTTACTCATAGCAAATAACAAGTTGCCAGTATCATAAGCAAAACAGCAATTTATTAAAAATCAAACTCACCAAGCTGCAGGCAGCGCTCATATGGAGCAACCCCAGGATACAAACTGTTACTGCAAACATTTTTGTGTCCTTCTGTCCAGAAGATTACAGAGGCAGAGTGTTAACATAAAGATGTAAAAAATGTATGATTTAAAATTACAGTTTGAAAATATACATACATTCACACACACACACATAATTTCAAATGTTATAAATTGTATAATAATAATAATAATAATAATATATATATATATATATATAGACATTTAGAAAATGTGTAAACTATTTTTTATTTAAAGTAAAAAAGTTAGTAAGATTTTCACAATTTAAGAAGTCGTAATTTACAATATTTAACAAAAATATATGTTTTTTACTATAATCAAAGTTTACATTTCAGGAACAAACTGAAATTTCAATTTTGAAAGCTCATTTTGTATAATAAACTGTAAAGAAAAACTTAGAAAAACAATTAGAATATTTACAAAATGTTTTACTCTACGGTTACATTTAATATAATAGGATGAAAGTCAAATTTGAGTCAAAAACTACCTTTTGTAGTTGTTTTAAAATATAAATAGTAAAATAATAGAGAGAAAATGGT
This sequence comes from Schizopygopsis pylzovi, assembly GCA_027422435.1. Lineage (NCBI taxonomy): Eukaryota > Metazoa > Chordata > Actinopteri > Cypriniformes > Cyprinidae > Schizopygopsis > Schizopygopsis pylzovi. The sequence goes on along the minus strand of CM049823.1, from coordinate 31,632,031 downwards.
TTCATATTAGAAACAAACAAAAAAAAACTTTCAAAATAAATTTTTTAAAAGATAAACTATAATTTTGAATATATTTTTTTAAATCCACTACAAAATGTTATGAAGAAACTCACATTTCAGTTCTAAAAGCTTCACTTATAGTCCTTTCTCAGATATATGCAATATAGCACTATGCCGGTAGTTCATAACAATCGGACCTGCATTCTTTACCCTGCTCCTCACCTGCCCATATGATGGAGGCGTCTGAGATGTTGTGGTCAAGTCCCACACTATTCTCTTTATATCCCAGCATCTTAATGATCTCAGGAACATGTTCCCATGTCAGCAGTGACATGTGACACCACTTGAGCAATATGTTCTCAAAACAATACAAGACCTGAGAGGTTAATAGTAGAAGCAAACATGAGAGTGTAAACACCAGGGTGTAGGTTTAGTTTAAAGAACAGCATGAATTAACCCGCAGAAGAATGAGGCAAGATGTCAAAAGAACCTGCAAACAGTGCACCAATGATAAATCGATCAGACAACGTGGCAATGGACCAGAGCGTATAGCTAAAGAATACACATTCTGCTTCTTATTGAGAGGAATAATTAGTCTGTTATTGTAGACTTTACTTTCTCTCAATCACCCGCATGCATTCAGACTATCACATGAGACGTTTGCTATTGTGTACTGTATTTCATCAAGGGATTGTTGACACCAGATTCAGTCTGACCGAGCAAAAGAAGCGTACCTTTGACCTGGATAATTAACAAACAGAAACATTAGAGTTATATCAGATAGAAACACTGAAGCGTGAAGCGTTGTGTCACATCAGCGGTCGGTGTCTCCAGGGCTTTACAGAGGGTTATAATGCAATGGGATGTAATCTTTCAAAGCATGACTGTCTATTGCACAGAACGGACTCGTTTCACATCATTAAAAGACCTTTAGATCTCTATTGAACTCATTCCCTTGTCTTAATGATTTGATGGTCTTATTCTGCTGTTTATATTCCTGCAGGTAGTGACGAGCACAACCGCTGAGTGATAAATGATGTATTTACAGCAGGCTGAGCGATCGACTGGATATTCAAATCCTTTACAATGAGCCATAATTATGGATTTGTAATATGTTACATATTATCATTAGACACACACTTAAGAAAAGTTGTAAATGAAACCGATTACAGGAGTATGTTTTACTAAAGAAAATACTATTTCAGTTTTTCTACTTCAAAATGTCACATTTAATTCAGTTACTTGCCATTTCTTTGTAATTGCATGTGATTTCTGAGGGATTTTTTTCAGAATATATTATATGTTTAATATATATTACATAATAAATTAATAAAATGTAATAATACAATTCATATAATATATAACAAAATGTTTCATTACTTGTAACAACTTTTCTTGATTTGTGAGCTAGAAAGACTGCACAATATATTTTCAGGTTTATATTCGGGTCATTTATTCCATGTTTAAAAAATATCAATGAAAATCTGAACTATTAATTAACTTTGTACATTTGGACACATATATTATCATCTACTGTATCTATCTAATATCTATCTGTATCTAAATATATTTTTTAAAATACTTCAATTTTACAATATAATACTTCATATATGGGATATAATTATATATCTTATATATATTTTATGTCAATTATATCATTAAAATATAAGAAATGTTATTAATATTGAAGTGTCACACATTTAGCAAACACATTCAATTTATTAAAGATGAATGCAGTATAGAGGTGGATGAACAATGTCTTATTCTATCATGTTTGGGAGCATTATCTAGCTGTATTTTTGTTTGTTGTCAATGTAATGTCACCAATAGTGTACCTTCTCATTTATATGAATGAATGTTGTAC
>CM049823.1:31595167-31627667 GCA_027422435.1 Schizopygopsis pylzovi | reverse complement strand
TTAATTATATTGAACTGAAAGCCATCTTATTATGCACAGTGTTGCACAGATTAAATTTCATGTAAATCATCCATGCTAACACACACGTCTTCTATTTTTATTTTTTTTGACATTTCACTCTCTATAGATATATTTTTCTATGTACTGTATTTTTAGATATATTTGAGTTTCGAAGTTTCTCGCTCAAGTTCACATGAGACCTAAAGCGCATCCTGTTTGCTTAAAAGCGCAACGTTTCGTTGTTATTCTGAGTGCACACAAATAAACGTAGAGTCTTTACAGATTCGAAAGATGTATTAGGCTACTTTTATCTGAATGACCAAAAATGACGGAGATTTTAAGAGCAAGTGAGCGCACCGGAGCCTGTCCTGCAGCAAACGCGCTTCCACACAAACACTTCAATAGTGCACATTTCTCTAGGTTAACATCATATTGAGCGGCCATGTAAAGTTGCTACTACATACATCTTTCAGATGAAAAGCCATATTTGAGGTTGATGAATGATAGGTGAGCGTTTGGATGTCCTGTCCGATTGTATTACCACATAGACCAGCTGTTAACAATCTGTCCATCACGGACTGCGAGCCTCTAGTTCGAAGACTCGTTCTCGCCCCCTACAGTGCAATTCGGCTAGGTATACATCCGCGCTAAAATATCAGGGTGAAAGTCATCATAGCTTGCGTAGTATAGACCCAGCTCCCAACCCAACTTTGAGAATAGATTAACGGCGATATTTTTTTTATCGCCGATAAGAGTCTCACATTAACGCCGATAACGGCCCACCACTAATATATATATATGAAGTATTATATTGTCAAATATATTAATAATTGAACAGCCTACCTCATGATGAGTAGTTTTCAGAGACTGTACTTGAGACAAGGATTTCCTGTTTCAGAAAGATTCATATTCTTTCATCTCGGCTCATGTCATTAATTTGTGTCCTGGGGTCAGTTGTGTCCTCGGCTGTGCATAAAATCACCATCAACAGTCTTTGAAATGGGAACGTCAATCTTCTCGAGTGCCTTTAAGACAATATTTCCCATTAAAACACTTAGACTTCTGATGAAATGCTGGTGTGTCATTTTCATCATAGGGATGTGATGGATTAAATTACAGTGATTCGGACAGGGCTGTCGTGTTTCTGTCAGTCCCCTCTCTCTGAATAATGGATTCACAGCTATAGGGGGCCGTGTCTGGGGTCTATAAAGTCCATCTCTCTAGCGGGGCCGGCAGACACAGACCCTCTCACCCCAGAACAAGCCACTGACACAAACCCTCCCCAGAGAAGAATCTGAGCGCTCACGGGTCACTCTTTCACTGCTCAGCTTGGTTTCTCTCAAAACACTGAAAACAGAAGAAAGAGAGAGAAGTGTTTTCATACAGACAGAAGAAAGAGAGAGAAGTGTGTTCATACAGACAGAAGAAAGAGAGAGAAGTGTGTTCATACAGACAGAAGAAAGAGAGAGAAGTGTTTACATACAGACAGAAGAAAGAGAGAGAAGTGTTTACATACAGACAGAAGAAAGAGAGAGAAGTGTTTTCATACAGACAGAAGAAAGAGAGAGAAGTGTGTTCATACAGACAGAAGAAAGAGAGAGAAGTGTGTTCATACAGACAGAAGAAAGAGAGAGAAGTGTGTTCATACAAACAGAAGAAAGAGAGAGAAGTGTGTTCATACAGACAGAAGAAAGAGAGAGAAGTGTTTACATACAGATGATCTGGATCATTTCCTTTGGTATCACTGCACATCTGAGCACATTTGAGACATTTAAAAAGGTTTTACTCACCTCTCGAATGTCCTTCTCTGTTCCATGTACTCAATCCAGACCATTGCTTTTACAAGAACCGGTGCTGTTTTGCCTTCAATGACTTCATGAGCTTCGGAGGACAGAAAAATATAGTTAATACTGATTTTTCTCATGCATTTTGGTCTGTTTTTTACACAAAGCTATCATTCAGTAGATTCAGAATATAACATGTTTTCATCCTTTTTATAGCACAACATAATACAATATAAGCAACAACATAATATACTGTAAAATACTGACCTTTATTTGATCAAAAATACAGTAAAAACTGTAACTTAAAAATAATTATTATTTTACTTAATACTAAAATAATTATTAATATGTAATACAATATAAATGAATATAATATAATATTATCATAAATAAATAATTATTAATACTATTATAATTAGTGTTTTATGTATTTTAAAATGTAATTCATTCCTGTAACGGAAAAGCTGAATTTTCTGACTATGCTTCAAACAAAACGACCATTATTTCAGAAAACTTAGGACGTGTTGTATACAGATCACTTTTGTTTCACTCCTGTTTCCATTTTGGAGCGCAACAGTCATACAAGTCATTCAAATGATTGTTAATACACAGAAAGATGCTGTGTGAATATTCTATACTTACGTTTTATTAAATAATCCTTTTACCAAGGCTACACTTATGTAAAACTACAGTAAAAATGTCAAAAATGTAATTTATTCCTGTCTGTGATGACAACGCTGAATTCAACAGCCATGCAGGTCATGCGAATAACTGTTGATAAACAGAAAAAATCTATGCAACTATTTCTAACTGTTTCACAAAATAAACGACCGTTTGTAACTCATTTTCTCTCCATTTAACCACTTTGAGGTTTTGGAGAAACAACTAAGACACTGCAGATATCTCATTGCTGATGTTTCACTCTGTTTACAGTACTTTGCTTATTTCCTTGCTCTTTCAGTCCTCCTGCATGCTGAGTTCTTATCATTGCTTTATTATGTCCCTGTAATTTCTAAAATAACTGCTCCCTTTTCTCCATCTCCCTTCCACTCTCTCTCTCTCTCTCTCCCGCTCTCGCTCGTACTCAGCACCTCCTCCTCCTCATTCTCCTTCTCCTCAGTTGGATTCTTCAGTCGGTGGGCAGGAACCGAAGAAGCCGAGAGAGAGAGAGAGACAGAGCGAGAGAGAGAGAGAGAGAGAGAGAGGGGGGAGTGAACTGTGTCTGGGTCATCGCAGACAGTCAGAGAGAGCGAGAGAGAGACAGACAGCACGCAGGCAGCAGGATACAGGAGGTATGTCAGAGGATGTGGTTTCCCTGAGCTTGCAGAACATTGCACAGACATACTTTGAGCATGACCTAACGGCAGCACGCAAAGAGTGTTTTCTGCGCTCCGCTAGCTGCCTGCCGCAGGAGGACTGATCCGCTCGGGATCCTCGCTTCTTGTTATTACTGTGCCGTCTCATCCAACGGGAAACGTACCGGACGGTGGATCTCTGGCTCAAACTTGCAGCCTCCGCGTGTCGACAGCTCCACAACAGGTAAGCAGTCTGTCTCCATTGATTTCCTCACTTCATGAAGCATGCTGTCTGTCTAGGAGGAACGCAAACACGACAACAGAGCTGTGATGAAGAATCAATCATGGGAAGCCACAAGCCACAAGTTTGCCACTGTGTGATGCGCTACAGCAAACGTCTTGATCCGATAACACAGACACATGCTCCTCGTAAAGCCTATCACACAGATCAATGGTTTAGTTTGAGTCACATGTACAAAGTGTGATACTGACAGGAAGACTGCATACTCGCCTTCAATGCTTGACCGTTGTCTTTTTTAAGAAGTGTTTCTTCAGCACCTCGTTTAGGTTGTTTGCCTGAAATCAAAGGATTTTGGTGACACATTTCTTTAATGGGATATATTTAAATTACTTTAGAGCATGCATTCACTAAGTCAAGTTAAACAGCATTATTAGTATTCAAACTGAAAGTGAAAATGCAGGAAATGCAGGACAATCTGAAGATATTTGGTGTTTAAAGTCGTGAAAATGAAATCAAAATTCAGCTGTGTTCTAAATGCATGTTAATGACCATACTGTGTTCATATGTGAATGTTGTATTTAGTACTTTTTTTGACCTTTTTTTATCTTGTGGTCAAACAACAGACTTCTCCAGTCATTTAGTGTTCATAAACCACCCCTTTCTTAAAGTCAACTGCAAGCTCACATTCAGATCCACCATGCAATCAACATCCGGTGGACAGAAATAAGTGCCCGCCCTACAATGTTTCTATTTCGTTAATCTGTTTCTCTCGGATGTACATCACAGTACAAAATAAAAGATCTGTAGCTACTTTTGTTTCATCACAACTGTAGCAGCTAATGTTATGTGTAGCATCATTTTGAACCAATGAGATTTCACTGTAGGCGGGGCTTCCTTACACAACAGTGCAGAAATATAAACCAAAAGCCCAACTAAATATCCTGTTGATCATCGAATAAAATGTAAAAATAACATTAAGAGTTACATTTTTATTTTAAGCTTTCACACAAAATCTCCCTGCAATGTTCTGAGAATGTTAGTTATTTAAAAATTAGACGTTATCATAAACATTGACATTTTTGACAGTGATATTTTAGTGTAATTTATATAACACTTTTTAGTATTATTATTTTAATCAGATTTTATTCTTATATTTTAATTTAAAATGTATTTAAAATTTTAGTAATTTTTATTTTCAATTTTAGTATTTTTATTTTAAAGTTTAGTAATTGTATGTACTTTCTTACTTTACGCTTTCTTTACTTTACGTTTTAGCAATTTTAGTACTTTAGCTTACACTTACTGTATTTTTCCAAAGCAACAAGGTGGGTCTCGATGCATGGGAGGCGGTAACGAGGAGGTGTGGCAGGGTCTGTGTAGTGTGTCCTTGAGTTCAGGAGAGCGAGGTTTACTTGGACAGCATCTACTCGCTGGCCTCCGTTACACACACACATATATATATATATGAAGAGCTCTTTAGCGATAAACGCCAAATTGAAAATGAGTTGTCATGTTTTGCTGTGTACTGACCTATTCACTGCTCCATAATTTTCATAAATCGCTATATTTCCTTGTTTAAATGTACTGCAAGATGCAGTTCTTTTAAGTATAAGCACCGAATGTTTTTAGCCTAAATGCGATATATCTCTCGATCAATAGTTGTTGATGATGATGACGGTTTGAAGCGTTTGTTTGTGCTCAGTCTTCAAATGAGTGCTTTAAACTCTAATAACACTTTGAGACCTACATGGGTGAAAACGCAGACTGGACAAAGAAAATACAAATAAGGTGTTGTTTAACCGATTGACGCTAGAGGCTGTAGCTTTGGCATTCCTTGTTAAAGCGCCCGCCTGCACCGGAGACCAGGTTCGAGACCCGTTCGTGTGATGGTGCGGACCCGGGTTACATCAACACAGGCTGGTGCGATCGTTATAGTATGAGTCCCTGATGTCATATGTTGCATGTCTCTTTTTTAGACATAAACCAACATAAAAATGGATTTGTAGCGTTTTGAAACCTTTGCATTTATAATCAACAATATGTTGTTTCATTTACAATCATTGTTTAACATTCAGACTGAACCAACAGACCATTTACAGGAAAATTGAATATTAACAAAATGTATGGGTCTAGGTAAAAATTCATTTCCTGAAAACTATTAAAATGGATTTATACTTTTGAAAAGAGCTCTTCATATATATATATAACGATAACAAATTTTTCTTTTACATTTAACAATTAATTATTCATTTTAGTTAAACATTTGTATAAACACTTTTGGCAATCTGATCAAATCAGTCAAGAAAGAGTTAAAAAAGTAAAAATCAATGCAAAAACTGAAAGGTCACGTTGAGTGCATTGCATTGTTGCACTGTTCTCTGTTGTGTACTTCACATTTTCTCAAATGTACTAGTTTATCAAAGTATTCCTTACATAAATATATAGAACATTTGCATAATGTACACAGCATGCATACTAAATACTGCTGAAAGAGAATAAGTCGTATGTTAGTATGCTAATCTATACACAGTCTAATTGTGCTGTTGATGCTAGTAGGCGGTCCCGCTAACGGTCCCTGTCAGTCATATTGCCAGAAATTGCCAACTCTCATTATAAATGAATGTCTTACGGACGCAAATCGCTGTCAGTGTGAGCGCCCTTTAAGAAAGGAATGTAAGAAAAGAGAAGAGAGAAGGCAAACTGTCATTAATCAGTTCCAGACAGCGGTTCGGAGGCTGTGCGCATCGAGTCGCGCTGCGCCGGACGCCTCAGGAGCCGACACACAGAGCTGCTGTTGTCATGCAGGAATCTGGTGCATCATATCACGGGCTAGTCACCTCCGACCCCACGCATACTCACTATTAGAGAGTTACTGGAGAGTAATGCTGACTTCAGTGTCATATGTGCATCAGCAGGATCTTTTTAATACAGCTCAGAGGTTGTTTCCTTGAGAGAAAAAACTAATAACAAACTCGATTTTGTGCATTTTCAGAAAGAAATATGAATGGTACTCGCCTGTCCAAAAGTCTCTGATGTGATGCTAGTGAGTGGTTTCCAGGGTGCTGCACTGTAAACATCCTGCAATAACAATGTGAGATATTCAAATCTGTTTTTCTGTGCCCTTGAGACACTTAACAGTTTGATCACTGCTGATAAAATAAAATGCACTTTAAAAATGATCATAATTTTAACAGTAGAAGTGGTAAAAACCTGTTACGTCATTAACTGTAAGTTCTCTTACTAGCTATGGTGCAAAACTGTAAATCTAACAGGACATTTCATGTAATTTAACAATAGATTATCATTGTGTAATATATAGCAAAAAGTTATTAAATAAATTGACAAGTTACATCCATAAAACCGCATTTTTACAAAAAAAATTTTTTAAACAGTGTATCATTAAAAATAGTAGCAACAAAAATTACAGGTCAAGTAACATATTTAAGTGTAATACTTTATTTAGGGGTTTATTCAGATCACTAGAGTGACTAATAATAGTGATGCTTGACTTACTGAACACTAATTAGACCATTACTGACTATACAGAAAGAACAGAGCTATTATTAATAACATTAGTTACTCAATATATGAAAAATATATATTAAAATATATTGGACAACCATATGTGCGCCGACTGTGTATGATGCCTGTACGCTATTGGTCAGATTTCTTTTACTCATTACCTTTAACAAGTATGAAAACAAAGCTAACACCCAGACCAGTGTTGCCAGATTGGGCTTCTTTTGATCGGATTGGACCAGAGAATAATGCATTGGGCGGGTAGACAAAATTTGGGCTGCTTTTAAAAAATTGAAAGCCGCCGAATCAGCTGCTTTTTTCTTCGCTTATATCTTTAGTCATGTTATCGTAATATGTTCGAGCTCAAAGTATCACAGTAAAATAATGTGTAGTGCAGTCATCAACTCCTTTTTCCTTAACACAACCCTTTTTGGTTCAGTTTAACAGAGACTTGTCAATCAATTTACCATCTTTTATGTGGAGATGTGATGACTCGTGAGGGACGGGGTTTTGGCGCTATAAAGGGCAAGATTTAAATATGCAGCTATATATTCACTAATCATTTTATTTAAGTGATTCATGGCAAAGTGGCTTAAATATAAGTTACACGATAAAGAATCTAAGAGTAACTCAAATCTCACAACGTGGATTGAATGAATAGAAGACGTATAAATGTAATTGTTACGGAAATAACAGAACAGTTGAATGATTTAATAAAAATCAAAACTGAATATGGGACTATACAATGCTGTCCTGCATCAGAACATCTTTTAAACCGTCCAAACTCTTGTGGCATTGACAGCTGCTGGACTTGAACAGTTTTGACTGTGCATAAGTTCTGCATTATGTTCTAAAATATTTACTTCATGAAATATGTGCTGTAGTTCTGTCTGAAGATAAAGCACAAAACAAATGTAAGCGCATTGTTGTTAATTGTTATTTTATTTTTGCTGTCAGATTATCATACAGTATGTATCAATGAATAACAATTTTGGCTGTTGTTCTTGTGAATTTGCATTGACTTCTGATCACTTTATTGTGCACTTTTTTTGCACAAAAATTTGCTTTTTCTTACTGTGGACATTAAAAATTATGCATGTGCTTTTCCGAGGGTTATCGGTTCATTTCTTGATTGCATTACATTATTTTGGCAGTTACAATTTTGGGCTGGTTTTGGTGAGCATTTGGGCTGGAAATCATCAACCCGATCTGGCAACACTGACCCGGACATTTTAGCCAATTTATAGAAATCCTGGCCAGGACAAAGAGGACGCATTGGTCACCCTAAATAATATTAATATTAATGTGGAAGGCATAATTAGCTCTTTGATGAAAAATATTTAAGTTTGGGACTTTTGGAAGTAGACTTGAGCATGTTTGAGACATTGTTAAGATCTCTTCTACTGTCTTTAACTGTGTCTGCCTTTTTCTTATTAGAAAATCTTGTGGATAAGAACTTGATCTGTTAGTAATAGGTGTAAAGGTGTAGCTAATTGCGTCTTTCTGCCTCCTGCAGCTGTTTATTCTACCTGTATCATCACCGGAAGCTGGCTGGTGTGTTAGGAACATGATTAATACACGTGAAGCTTCAATATTTTGGTAACCTAATTAGGACAGAGAATCCTCTCTTGTGCTCAATTAAACCTAATTTAGATAATTGGAACGCCTTAGTGCATTTGAAACTTAATTACGACATCGTTCCGAGACGTGACGCGCAGAAAGCCCAGTGTGTTACTCGTCATGCGCTGTACCTGTGATCTCTGAACGGCTTCTCCTCGTGTTCAATTAGAGCAGGCTCTCCTCTTCTCACCCTCTTCTGTGATTAGACAGCCTACAAATCAGATGTCACATTCACTGTCTGTGCCGCGCATTCAGCACCTTCTCCACAGCGAGGAGATGAAACCTTGATGGAAGATGAATGGTAATTTTTGTTCTTCTCCTGCGTGAGGTGCCACTTTGAACGGATTACGCTTCCCGGATGTGCGAAGATTAGGTTCTTCCCTCCTGTCGCAGCTTCTGCCACAAATATTCAGGCCGCTGGCGATGCCTAGGCACAACACAGAGCAATCAAAGCGGGAAGTATGCAAGCGCTGCAGGAAAACACACGCAGAATAAAACAGCTTTAATCTTTTAGAAGACTGATCGACTCTCTTGGTAACGAGTGGCCGGAAAATTGCAGCGATATTGATTAAGTCGTGTTCGAGAAGGACATGTCGATACTTTGCTTGAGTGCAACAGAAGTTGAGCTTTGTTTTAAAAGAGGAACAGATTCAAGAAAAAGAGACTAAATGCTTTCATTCTCACTTTACACATTTACTGGATTGTTTCCACTGAAAACAGTCTCCCACTTTCGCACAGCATACTGTCTCACATATGGGCACCGGGGTGGGTGCTATGATAGAAAATGTATTTTTCTTTTTTTCTTTAAAACAAAGGTTCTTTATTGGCATAGAGCGTTCCACGAAGAACGTTTAACAACAATGGAATCTCAAAAGGTTCTTTAAACTCCTAATATTAAAGATTACATTTTATTACATTCTTTATAAAAAAATAAAGATTTTGCAGTGTCAATAACTATTTTGGGTTCCCAATTAAACTTTCAGTGAACCGTTCTTAAAACAATATTTCTTGCACATCATTAAAACATCCCAGTTCTTGCATGGCCAGCATACATGTCCCCATTGAGCATGTTTGGGATGCTCTGGATCGGCGTATACGACAGTGTGTTCTAGTTCCTGCCAATATCCAGCAACTTCACACAGCCATTGAAGAGGAGTGGACCAGCATGCCACAGACCGCAATCAACAACCTGATCAACTCTATGTGAAGGAGATGTGTTGCACTGCGTGAGGCAAATGGTGGTCACACCAGATACTGACCCACCTCACCCCACCCAATACAGTAAAACTGCACATGTTAGAGTGGCCTTTTATTGTGGCCAGCCTAAGGCAGACCTGTGCAATAATCATGCTGTTTAATCAGTATCTTGATATGCCACACCTGTGAGGTGGATGGATTATCTCGGCTCACTAACACAGATTTAGACAGATTTGTGAACAATATTTGAGAGAAATAGGCTTTTGTGTTCATAGAAAAAGTCTTCGATTTTTGAGTTCAGCTCATGAAAAATGGGGCAAAAACAAAAGTGTTGCGTTTATAATTTTGGTCAGTATAATTAGTTATATATTTTAGACAGAAGAAACTTGGAATTTTGCTGTTTTCTCATTTATCTGAAGGACATAAAAAGAAAAATCGGATTATTCATGAATGGAACAAGTGTGATAGTTTAAAATAAATGTTACATTATAAAATCACTTGAAGGAATAGTTCACTATAGAATTTTGAAGAATGTTGGTCACCAAACAGTTGACGGTAGCCATTGACTTCCATAGTATTTTTTTCTATACTATTGAAGTCAATGGCTTCTGTCAACTGTTTGGTGACCAATATTACTTCAAAAAAACTTAACAAATGTATAATATTAAGAAACAAATAATTTAAAATAAAGTAGCTGACATACGCACGCCTCTGACCATTTTAACTGACGTTGCACTGCATTCGCTTCGTGAGTAATTTGTATTGTGTGCATTTTTATTCCACTTTTTTTTGCACATAATATAATAAATATAAAGAATCCAATCTGCTCATAAACATATATAGCTAATACAATAAAAACAGTCTATAGCAAAAATCTGACATATTTCTACAATCACAGGGTTCCACCGTGATACCGCCCAGCTCTTTAATAAAGCTAATTATATGTGTCTTGTAAAAGTGAAAAGGCATATAATCCAAATTAGAATCAGAGAAAGAGGGAAAGCAAGAGAAAGCGAAGATGAGAACGAGAATATGAGAGAAAATCTCAAAGAAAGCGAATAAAGGGAGACAAACGGACTGGGGAGATATTGCTCTCTTTTCTTCTCTTGAGTATGAAATCGTTGTCAAGGGGCCCGTTCCCATGGCAATTCCATCCGCTGTGTCTGGGTTTCCAGTGTATCTGTGCCCAGACCTTGGACGCTGAGCGGATGGGTTTTCTAGGTTCATGCCGAACAAAAGGGAAAGTGTGTCCCCCCTCCCCCCCTCCCGTCCCGTCCGAAGGGATGCAGAGAAAGGGATTTTAAAGAGACAATCTGTCAGACGAGTTGCAGTGTGTCTGAAATTGGATTCAATCTGTAATTGTGGCTTTTATTGTACATGGGTTCCTATTTCTTCTAATTATCCAAAAGCAAGCAGTGAAGCAGCGGCCAGGAACACGAGGTTCTGGAGCTTGTAGGGACACACAGTAGGAACGCTTTCCCAAGACATCAATTAACCCCAGTTTTTGTCTAAATTATGCTGTGACATTTTGTTTAGACTTGACATTGTTTACCCGGGAAATGAGTCCTCAGAGTAAAACTAGGTGTTTGTGCATCTCTCTTTAAACAGAATACTTCACCCAAAAGTAAAAGCAGTCTTCTTTATTTTGGCATATGATAGCTTTATGAAAGAACACAGAAAAGCAAGGCATTGTTTTCTGAAAATCTTCCCCTCCTTCATAGTTTACAAGTCTTAATTTTTGTGCTCCAAATTATTCCATTAAACCTATTTGCATTTATTTCTTAATCATAATAAAGTTTCTTACAATTCTTAAAGTTAATTGGATGTTTTTGCTAACTGATCAACTTTTTCTAACATAGTTTTACAAAAAATAAAAAAATATGAACATTGCCGTTTGCCGTTCCACAATAATTTTTTAGAGAGTATAGCCAGTGTTTACTATGATATAATTAATATAAATGCATAAATAACACTATGATAATTAGAATGTCTTGTATATATAATATTAATTCACCCACAACACACTTTTTTTATGATCATCTTATCAGTGTCCTATGAAAAATAACATTGGACATACATAATACTATGCACACGCATAATGGAACATGTAATATGGTTAAAAAATAAATAAACGGTTGTATTAGTTGTTAGCACGCACACACGCACGCATGCACACACAATCTCACAGAAGTGAGTACAACCCCTCACATTTTTGTCAATATTTAATTAAATCTTTTCATGTGACAACACTGAAGAAATTACACTTTGTAACAGTGTAAATTTGCTGTCCCTTGCAAACAGTGTAAATTTGCCTCAAATAACACACAGCCATTAATATCTAAACCGCTGTTCACAAAAGTGAGTACACCCCTAAGTGAAAATGTCCACATTTGGCCCAAATAGCCATTTCCTCTCCCCGGTGTCATGTGACTCGTTAGTGTTACAAGGTCTCAGGTGTGAATAAATTTGGTGTTATCGCTCTCACTCTCTCATACTGGTCACTGGAAGTTCAACATGGCACCTCATGGTAAAGAACTCTCTGAGGATCTGAAAAAAAAAGAATTGTTGCTCTACATAAAGATGGCGTAGGCTATAAGAAGATTGCCAAGACCCTGAAACTGAGCTGCAGCACGGTGGCCAAGACCATACAGCGGTTTAACAGGACAGGTTCCACACAGAACAGGCCTCGCCATGTTCGACCAAAGAAGTCGAGTGCACGTGTTTGGGAAATAGATGTATGAGTGCTGCCAGCATTGCTGAACAAATTACTAGAAATCCCAGCTGAACACCTCTGGTGTGACTTTAAATGCAGACCTTGAGCCAAAAACTCATCACCAAACACCAATGACTTGTATATATGGGTACAGTCATTTTTATATACTTCAAAACTGTTGCAACAGAGGTGGAAATACAATTTTTAAATGCATGAATTATGTTTCCATCTTTGTTGCCACAGTTTGAAAGTGCCTTTTTCTCTTCTAAAGAAGGGGGTGTCCCAGTACTTTTGTCCATATAATGAATGCACAAGTCATTGGTGTTTGTGATGAGTTTGTGGCTCATTTAAAGTCACACCAGAGGTGTTCAACTGCTTTCTGCAGACCAGTCAAGTTCTTCCACACTGACTGAATCATCATTTCTCTTTGATTCTTGTCTTATACACAGAGACACTGTCATGTTAGAATAGAAAAGGGTTCTGTCCAAACTGTTGCTATAAAATTAGAAGCACACAACTCCCTAGAATATCATTATATGCTTAAACATTAAGATTTGTACTCATGGAAATTACCAGAGTAGTCAAACCTTCATTAGAAGGGGGTGACCCAATACTTTAAATACGTTAAAATAATATGAAAACAAATGATTGATCATATTAAACAGTGCCACTAATTATACACACACACACACACAGACTATTATTATTATTTTTTTACTTTTCGTCAAATGTTCCATTATGGTTCATACGTGGCCAAAAGTTAAAAAAAATCCCTAATTCATCCGCCCCCTCAAAAAAATCCCTCTGTATATTTATAGCATATTTATCATACTAGCTAGCATGTGGTATATCTAATATAACGCTTTTACGGGGGTTTTTGTCTTGTTTGGATCTTGACAGTGACATTATCTCTTCAAGTGTGTTCACATTCCCTCACAATGTCCTGCTCAGGTGAGGGGTCTTTGTTGAGACCAGGACGTCCAGGAAGGAAGGAGGAAGTCCAAACAGGGAGACTGCCTCATTCCTACCCCAGGAGAGCATTCTCCCCGCTGAACCGACAAAAACACGAGTCAGGAAACCATGCCTTGTGCCTATTTGCCACATTAAAGAAAATGGGTCAAAGGGAAAGTAGTGTTTTTGAGTCTCTCTTTGAGGGAATGCATCTCTAAACACGAGCTGAACCGCAGCTTTGAACAGAGCCGCAAACCGTGACATTGAAGTTTTGTCCTTTGCACGCAGTTATTGAATTAGAGCAGTGGAGACCGAGCGGGGTCATCATAGTCGGCTCATCGCTTCTCCCCGATGGGTTGTTGCTGGGAAAATTATAATTTTACAAACATTTCCTGAGGCGCAAGATATAAGACGCTTGCTAAGCACAAAGAGGTTGTGGAACAAATGAACGTTCATCAACAGGCTTGCCCAGATTCTCTTTTTCGTCAGTCTCACCATCACTTACGTTATGAAAAGTCACAAGAGAACCGTTTTTTTGTCTTTCATTTTGGACTACCGTGCAATACTGGAAGTGAACTCTTTTCTTGTCAGTCTGCAGTGCATGAGGAAGCTGTTGCCAGGCTGACTAGAGACAGTGCTGCCAAAAGCTCATAGCGTGAAGCAGAACCTCGGGGAGGGAGTAGTTGCTCTGAAATCATAAACATCTCCCACTTCCTCCGTCAGCTCTAAAAATACCTCTCCTCTTCGTTTCATGGCCCCCTCCTCGTCTCTATCAGCTATGCAAATATCAGCCCCTCCAACCAACTTTGTTTTCCTCACGCGCCGCACCACCCCTTTCTTTTTTATTTTGCTTGATTTCTCTCTCTGATGGAGCACACTCTTAGCCTGTTGCCTCTAGAGAGAGCGTATCTAAGCTCAAAACATGGAGCGATGCATGAAAAAGCCACTTTGTGCAAGTTGTTGTCATGTCAAAGACGGCTATTTAGGGGCAGTCTGTTGTTTTTCCATCTGATGGAAAAATATCAGAAAAGAGTGATATTTGAAAGAGAGCTTTTTAAGACAAAAGTACTGTTTACGGAGTCAAAGCATCTTTAAATATAGTAACATTCAGGTTCAATAATATAAAAATTAACATGAACCAACATGAAATCAAAACTGACTGTTAACTTTTTTAGTTATTTAAAGCATGTTCCTGGTTTTACTGTGCAGTTCAATTATATTTTGATATTTGCCTACTAAAGCTGCATATTTTTTATTAAAAACACAGCAAAAACAGTACAATTTTGATATATTATTACAATGTAAAATAGTTGTTTTCTATTTGAATTTATTTTAAAATGTTATTTATTTCTGAATTTTCAGCATCATTACTCCTGTCTTCAGTGTCACATGATCCTTCAGAAATCATTCTGATTTGCTGCTCAAGATTTTTTTTTTATTATTATCAATGTTGAAAAGTGCTGCTTAATATTTTTGTGGAAACCATTATATTTGTATAAATAGAAAGCTAGAAAGAACAGCATTTATTTAAAAATCCTTTGCTTACAAATTACTAGAAATCTTTAGCAACATTATAAATAGATTTATCTAATTTATAAATTTTTTTATTTTTTTTTATCAATTTAATGCATTCTTCCTGAATAAAAATATCAGCTTAAAATAGAACCTAATTTTTCACACCCACTTTTCACAACCCAATCAATTCCCAATGGACAAATAATCCCACCTTTCAATTCATTCTCATTAAACAGCTTGTTTCACTCAGAAATGCGCCGTTACCGAATCAAAATCAGTTGTGCACCCATTTCATCTTGACTTCCCATACAAAAAATCACTACAAGTCTAAAATGTTCCCGCACTTCACTCGTTCAATCGATCCGATTAGAAAAATCCAATTGTTGATGCATGACCATTGTACCAAGATGCCATTTCCCCGATTGGTTTCAGCCACGGATAGCCAAACGCATCCATTCACGTCCATGTCACTGGAAACAGTGATTCTTATGACAGCGTTCATAAATCTGCATGGCCTCTCGTCTGGGCCCTAATTAAAGTCGCCCTGCCGCTGGAGTTGCCGGCACGCTGTGCATTATCCTGACAACTAATGAACAATCTGCTCCTTGATTTTCTGTGATTGATTCTCACCTTTTCATTCGAGCCGCTCACCTCATTAACCGTGTATTCTCTAGAAACCTCGGCCATCGCCGCCTCTCAGATTATACGTTCCGGTCGCTGTAATTAGACAGGAACATAATAGAGAGTATTCTTCATCAATGGCTCATCCTAGGTTTAATCAGCTGGCCACAATGGGATATTACCTGCACCCTCCTGATCCGCTCGCGTCTGTCTGGGGCTGTCACTTTAGATTTGGAAAAGGAGGACGCTTTGGCTGATGAACAGAGAGCACTTTTGGCCTCTCGCTGGCTGGACGTGTTAATTCCCAGCCTGCCAGTTGAGAGATTGGGCTCCCATGATGAGCTGAAGCCCATTTATGCCTCTTATTTATTTAATTCGTTGCTGATTTCGTAATCTAGTGTGCCCTTCATTGGGTCTTTTTCTGCTTGCTTTCTGCCAAACAAGCACAGGACGAGGCAATACCTGCTGAAAGGAACTGTAGAACAGCACTGGCCGCTCTTTTTCTGTGCACGCTGAGGCAAATTAATGTGGTATGTAAGAAAATGGACAGATTACTTTCCACATGGGAAACACCTGAAAGAAAGCAGAATGTGAATGGAGTTAGTCGTAATGAGATTGAAATCGAAATTGGAGTTTCGTGGTTTTGTAGTCCTTGTCTATTAGTTTTAAGGACATCTATATGCTATTGTACTGCTGAGCTGACATCGAAACCTTTATGAGATATAGGCAATATAAACAAATGTGCCTGACAGACAGATGAAGCCCCAAGCGTATTAAACACAAAGCGCTTGCATACTGTACCGTGACTAAAAGTATTGATGACTACAGCATATGAAAACTGTTGTTGAATAAAAAGAGAATGTCATTATAAAATAGAATGAGAAAGTCTCTCCCCTTTAGCACCACCTGCCACTATCAAGCAATAACAAGTACAAACTATGGACTATTTTTGGAACTACTAGTTTACTGCTAACGGAATACTCTGCAGTATACTGTTTATGGCCTACTATTGTTTGAATAATAGCATGTGAAACAGAATGCATTATGAAATTAATAATAACACTAGTTTCGAACATCACACTGCATGTTTAAATAAGTGGTGTCCAATCATCATGGAAATTAAATTAAATAAAACTAGTTAATATAGAATATAATCATAGAATTATATATGGTAATAATAATAATATACAAATTAATAACAAAAATAATTATTATTTTCTATGATCTAATTTATTATTTTTTACATTTTTATTGACATTTTATTATTTGTATCATCATGAATGTATTACAATTATTAATTTATATTAAAATGATTATTACATGAATATAGATTTTGACAATGATGACCAGGGTAATAATAAAAAATTATAATTATTGTCAAACTTGTATATAATTATTACATTCTGATAAATAATAAAAAACAATGATATATATTTATTAATTAAATAATAAATGATTTATCGGGAAATGTCTGCAAGCCAGGATTTGAAGTCGGGACGCCTGAAGCACTATGTGCTGTATGTCAGTGCGCTGCCCACGAGGCTATCGGTGCTGATTTTACATCTAATTAAAAAAATAAAGATATTTTGCCTTTTAAATATAATTTTGTGATATCTGGAAGGTCAGATTGAGTGCATTGCATTGCGTGACATATATTCTGTGCAGTAATCTCTGTTGGCAACACATTTTGGCAAATATAGCAGATAATCCTTGTATTCCATAATGTGCAAAGATAAGCACTCTATAGAAACAGTAAGAATAGCACTGTAATATGCTTTCAGGATATAGTCATTGTTTGTATCGAACATTGTTTTGGTGATGATGTATACAGTAAATAGCTAGTTAGTGGATATGTCTAAAAAATATGTATCCATCAAAGCATTTTACACTCCTAAATTTTTTTTTTGTATGGTTCCATAAAGAACATCCATGGAACTTTTCCAATGCACAAAAGGTTTTTTTAAAGTGCAAAAAGGTTCTTGAGATTATTAAAATGTTCTTCACACTAAAAAAGAAGGTTATTTTAAGAAAAGTTCACAGAAAGGCTTTTTATGGATCCCAAAATGGTTTTCTGTGGTATCGCTGACCCCCTCTTTGAACCTTTATTTTTAAGAGTGCATTGAATTGCAGGTCAGCTCTGATGTGTCTGCATCTACAGTGGTGTTGTTGTGAATGCTGAAGATATGGTGTGAACCTCTTTCTCTTTCTGACCGTGTCTCTTTCATCCCAGTGTGCACTCGATCGGCAGAAATGGGCTGCGGGTTGAGGAAGTTCCGGCAGACGGAAGACAACAGTCCGGGAAAGATTTACTCCACCCTCAAGCGACCGCAGGTGGAGACCAAGATCGGGGTGGACTACACGTACCACCACGTGGACTTCCTGGTGGGGAAAGACGGTAAGCTGTCAGTTGTTCTCCTATCTCCGGTGAATTCACTCTGATATCAAGTGACTTTTAAAAGAGATGATCAGCAGAGTTAGAAATGTTGAGGTAAGGATAATCTGCGAGGAACTTTTGAAAGGAGAAATCAAACCGTGGCACACAGAGATTCTCCAACAACGTTCCTTGATTCTTTGCTGCTCCGCAAATCCCCGAAGTGATGACACTTGCAAATGACAAACCCCAAATCCTCTCTGTGAATCACAGCAGCCTGGTAATTCTGCAGCACACGCTCCACGACAGACTGTACCTGGCTCTCCGGCAGTCGACGTGTTCCTGTGAGGAGACTCTCAGGTGTCTGTGATCTGTGAGGCGGCTGCCGGTGAGATGTTGGAAGCCCGCGGGCTGTGAGGTGGCTAATGGGGGAAGATCCAGAGGGCCTTAGCTAAATATAGCTGTCAGTGTTGTTATTTCTCACAAGCGGAGCTCGGCTTGGGCTGGGAGGGAGGGTGTTGAGATGTAGTGTGAGCCAGAAGTCTCACTGACATCTTACCCCACAGATCAGAATAATCCTGTAAGGAGGATTCCGATGAATGCCGAGGTCAATCTCTCTCTCTGGGTGGGTGGAAACCCACAAAAATACAGTTTGCCTCATTCCTTCTCTTGAGAAATTCATAGTTTCACTGTATCTATCACTAAACAAACAGGGATGCTGGGTCGTGTTTGCTCCATCTATCTATCTATCTATCTGCCATTATATCTTCCATCCATCATCAACGTTGATATAAACCCTCAAACTCCAATAGTTTAAAAAAAAATCTATCTATCTTTTCCTCTTAATTTTCAAGCAAGGCTTCCAAGCCAAGATTCAAAGTTTGTGCTGACAAACCTTTTATTTTCAAGTTAAAATGACTGAAAAAATAATTTTCAATCTCATTTCAATTTTACTTCCTTACATTCAAATCTGAATTGCCATTCTACATCCTGTTTACACAAAACTCAATTCAAATTCAGAATCTGAATTATGCTTCGTGCGAGTATCAAAGTCTTAGATGTTTCTCCAGAAAAGAAACACACAACACACCATTAGACTACAATAAGGCTTCAGAACATTGTTTTGTGGATATTACAGTAGAATTTGATAGTGTTTGAGTTGAAATTGAAGTCTTTCGACGTCTGATTGCAAACCTGAGCACAGTTTGAGACATTGTTGAGATCACCTCTGAAACCCCGGCGTGGGCCAAATCAACGTTTCAGATGACTGACATCTGAAATGATAGTTTACCAGCGCTTGTACGGTAATAACTATAATAGAACTGACTAGCTATGCGATTGCTCTATATGTCCTTGAGTTTGGCAAGATGGGTGAATATGTGCACTGCAGTGAGCACCGCATACGAGAACTCTGTTATGTTTAGCAGTATTGGCCCATATCTCACACTTCCCCCATACGCTTCATTTATCCACACTGCCTCTACTCTATTATTGCAAATATAGTGCAATTCATAAAGGAGGAGTTGCAAAGTACTTTAAAGGAGGGGGAGGAATGAGCAGCAAATGTCTCATCTACAAGGCGAAGACAATAAACTTCCTCATGCAAGACTGCCTCGGCTGGCTTAATGTTCCCTGATGCCACGCGGGTGGAAACATTAGACTGCACATTTCTTAATCGCATTAATCAAATATATGTGTCCATGGTCAACCTGCACCATTGCTTTCTTTCACAACTGCTGCATCTATTTTAGAGATCTGACCCATCAATCTATCTTAAGATGTTGTGACATGTACCAGATGTTGTGACTGCGTAGAAGATGAGCACCAAGCAAGCTACTCTATTAACTTCATTGACTTCTCTAATCATACGAAATTGGGAAAGCACACAATATCTCAACTTTGTCACCTAGACTTAGAAGTTAAAAATCAAATCAAATCAAATCTCAAGCGTCAGACAAAACTCTAAATCATTTATCAAATTTAGACTCTTCGCAACAGGTGAAATAACCAACATATCAAAAAGACAATGATTAGATGCATTTTCATGTGCTATAATCAAAATAATTGTCAGTTATAAAATAATTAAAATAGTAAAAAACATTTTCGTTACTTGAAATTAAGTAAATGATAAGTGAAATAAAATATAAAAAGTTCAATGATTTCTGTCTCATGTGCAAATTTCTCAAGTTTAAATGAATTCTAACAATTATTTTCCTAAATCTTGGAATTCCAAGACTGTGAAAAAGTACAAAACAAATTCACTAATGTCTTCAACAATCACTTTTTATATTGGAAAATAAGTAATTAATACAATATGTAGTTTTATATGTTTCCAAAATCAGTGACTCACTTTGAACTTTGGCATTTTAAAAGTAAAAATCCTGAGTTTTTTTTTATTTCTAACCTGGTTCAGACTGGTTTAGTACTCTAGTGCTGGTCTCTGGATCCTTGGGATGAAGCAAAAATGTCCTAGTAAAATAAACTCATGAGCAATAACACTATTTTCTGGAATAGACACCAATTAGACCAAATGAACACTACATTTGTTGTTGATTTCATCTAAATACATTTTCCCCAGAAGAAACACCCTGGTAGGCAAGTGAATGGCCTATAAGATGTGGTGAAACCCATCACATGGAACATCCCAGCGTAGTGCTTATTTTAAGAGATCTGACCCATCAATCTATCGTAGGTTGTTGGGGTGATATTGTGACATGAGCCAGATGTTGTGACTGCGTTGAAGACGAGGCACCAAGCAAGCTACGTTATTAACTTAATTGACTTCTCTAATTACACAAAACAGGGAAAATCACACAAAGTGTATCAATTTTGTCACCTAGACTTTTGCAGAAGTCTTCCACTTCTCAGATTTAACTCAAATCACATCCATCTCTTCTAGTTTCAAACGAGATCTTCAAAATCAGATTTGAAGAAGCTGCAATCAAAACAGAGATTTCAATATGAAACATTTGTGATCAAATTCCTCCAAAAACAATTCATTTTATAGCGCTATAATAATGTCATGTCAAACCTTATTACTTTATAAACATTGTACTTATTTTTATCTAGTGCCAATGCAACATTTCAACTTTTCATTTAGTATAACTCGATGTACTGAAATAACTAAAACTTACAAATAAAAATGAATAAAAATACTATTATAGACAAACAATAACTAATCAAAATGCACAACTAAAAAAACTAAACAAATTTACTAAACCTTTAACTAGAATTACAATAAAAATGGAAAGTATATATTTAAAGGATGTATTCAATATAAATAAAAACTATAAAAGTATCTGAATAAGATGAAAAATAGCACTGCTTTATGTATCATTGGTGTCTGTTAAAATTTTTCATAAGGAGAAGTGTCTGAATTTTATCTAAAACTATTATGAATAAGGACATCTTGGTTACCAAAAAAGCTATAAAAAAATCTCTGAGCAATAACAGTATTTTCTGGGATAAGACACAAATTAGACCAAATTAACACTCTGTGTTTGTCGTCAGTTTTGTCTAAATCCAATTTTCCCATTGCTGGTGTACAAAGAAACAGCCTGGTAGGCAAGCGAATGAGCCTCGTAATAAGTTGTGTGGCAAAAAACCCATCACACGAAATACGCCAGCGTGGTGCTTAAGATGCCCTGCACGTTTTATATTTCCCTCAAATGTGATTTCAAATGTTTAAAATGTCAAGAGGAAGAGGAATAGAAAACATACTTACGGACGGCTTCTCGGCCACACGCCGCCCTCCAAATAACACTCGCAACCCTGATATAATCAGCGAGCGGGGCAGATTATTAAAATGCAATGACACCTAATACCTCTATTCAACCTGTCAGTCAACAATACAAAGCTAAGCAGCTGAAAGGAAAGCGAGGACAGTCTGCGCGGGGTTAAAGACAGGATTTTTACTCCTTAATTGCCAAGTTCATAAATGATGTCACTGATTTTGAAAAAAAAAAAAACACAAAATTACTTATTTTCAATATAAAAAGTGATTGTGGACTGGAATTTTTTTTACTTTTATCACAGTCTTGGGCATGTCAAAGATTAGGAAAAACATTGGCTTTGATGCATTTTTAGTTTTTGAGCAGGATCAGATTTACATTTTTTTCTCCCTCATTTACTGTTCGTGGCTGTTTTTGCCCCATTGACTTCCATTATAACTACATTTTTTGATTGCAAAGCCATGACACCATATAATCATGCATTTTTGATTGTTGGTGGTTTTCCCTGTTGGGAAGAGATAAAACTTGTCATTTTTACTGTTGATCATGAAGTAGCACAATTAACCCTTTAGATAGACCTGTGCAAAAAAAAGCTTAGTTTTTAGCTTTTATATGGAGTCATATGGAGTATAACAGCATAGTATAGTGTGTGTGTGTGTGTGAGAGAGAGAGAGCATGTGAGAGACCTTTGTGCACTTACCTTGATCGTCTGAGAAAATCTAAATATGCACCTCAGCTCTCAGAACTACATGGAGTAAACAAAAACAAAGTAAGTGTATTTATGCACCTGCTGCCTTTTGATGGTGAGAAGTGCAGACTAAATAAAAACAAGATAAGTGGATTTAAACCCTTGCATACCATCCTGCTGGTCATTTGATGGTGAGAAGAGCAGCAAGCAACATGAGAAAGGACTTGACTTGTACCAAAGTTTTAGAAATTATTATGCAGCCTGACCCCTCCAGCGAGCTGCAGTATGTATTGTCACAAACCACAGATTACAACCGCTGCAAGGGAAGTGTCGAAAATCTACACAAGGTATGTGCCATTACTGCACTGGTGAGAGAGATTTAGTCTCCTGCAGCTGTCCCTCTAGACACAAATCCACAGACACCAGCAGGCACCAGCAGCTCAGGAGTGAAAAGGGGAACATGCAAGTGGTGCAGAGGACAAAAAAAAAAGAACACTCAGCTCTTGCATCTGTTGTGGTGGACACACTTGCAAAGAGCACCAAGTGATATGCTGCAAGTCCTGCTGGAAAGACTGAACACACACACACACACACACACACACCACACACACACAATTCTCACACTAAATACTTAGAATAATTGTTTAGTTCTCCATCCATCCTCAACTCTTGCACCATTGTTCAGTTTATTTGAAGTTGTTGTTGCATTTTGGTTCATAATAAATTATGTTCATAAATCTAATGCGGAGTAGATTGTTTACAGAAAAAAATTGAAAAGTGTATCACTGAAGGATTTTAAGGTTTTAAACTGGCTTTATACATGGCTCTTTACATCAAGAAAAGACAAGCATTTCACACATAGGCCATCTATACTTCTCACCATCAAAAGGCAGCAGGTGCATAAATACACTTACTTTGTTTTTGTTTACTCCATGTAGTTCTGAGAGCTGAGGTGCATATTTAGATTTTCTCAGACGCATCAAGGTAAGTGCACAAAGGTCACTCTCTCTCTCTCACACACACAAACACACACACACTCTCACACACACATACTATAATATGCTGTTATACTCCATATACAAGCCAGAAACTAAGCTTTTGTTTGCACAGGCCTATCTAAAGGGTTAATGGTGCTACCTGGTGATCAACTGTAAAAATTACAAATTTGACCTCTTCCCAACAGGGAAAACCACCAACAATCAAAAATGCATGATTATATGGTGTCATGGCTTTGCAATCAAAAAATGTCGTTATAATGGAAGTCAATGGGGCAAAAACAGCCACGAACAGTAAATGAGGGAGAAAAAATGTAAATCTGATCCTGCTCAAAAACTAAAAATGCATCAAAGCCAATGTTTTTCCTAATCTTGGACATGCCCAAGACTGTGATAAAAGTAAAAAAAATTCCAGTCCACAATCACTTTTTATATTGAAAATAAGTAATTTTGTGTGTTTTTTTTCCAAAATCAGTGACATCACTTATGAACTTGGCAATTAAAGAGTAAAAATCCTGGATTTTTTTTTTTTTTTTTTTTAGTTTTGATCAGGACTGAGGTTGATTAACAGATTTATGCAAAAAAAATGGTAAAAAAATATTTATCAGATAAATTTTTACAGCAGTTAATTTAGTGGCTGTTTTCATCCCGAACATAACGAAAGGGTAGTGAATTTGAACAATGCACAAGGGTTAAGAGATCTGACCCATCAATCTATCTTAGGTTGTTGGGGTGATATTGTGACATGAGCCAGATGTTGTGACTGCGTTGAAGACGAGGCACCAAGCAAGCTACGTTATTAACTTAATTGACTTCTCTAATTACACAAAACAGGGAAAATCACACAAAGTGTTTCAATTTAGTCACCTAGACTTTTGCAGAAGTCTTCCACTTCTCAGATTTAACTCAAATCACATCCATCTCTTCTAGTTTCAAACGAGATCTTCAAAATCAGATTTGAAGAAGCTGCAATCAAAACAGAGATTTCAATATGAAACATTTGTGTTCAAATTCCTCCAAAAACAATTCATTTTATAGCGCTATAATAATGTCATGTCAAACCTTATTACTTTATAAACATTGTACTTATTTGTATCTAGTGCCAATGCAACATTTCAACTTTTCATTTAGTATAACTCGATGTACTGAAATAACTAAAACTTACAAATAAAAATGAATAAAAATACTATTATAGACAAACAATAACTAATCAAAATGCACAACTAAAAAAACTAAACAAATTTACTAAACCTTTAACTAGAATTACAATAAAAATGGAAAGTATATATTTAAAGGATGTATTCAATATAAATAAAAACTATAAAAGTATCTGAATAAGATGAAAAATAGCACTGCTTTATGTATCATTGGTGTCTGTTAAAATTTTTCATAAGGAGAAGTGTCTGAATTTTATCTAAAACTATTATGAATAAGGACATCTTGGTTACCAAAAAAGCTATAAAAAAATCTCTGAGCAATAACAGTATTTTCTGGGATAAGACACAAATTAGACCAAATTAACACTCTGTGTTTGCTGTCAGTTTTGTCTAAATCCAATTTCCCCATTGCTGGTGTACAAAGAAACAGCCTGGTAGGCAAGCGAATGAGCCTCGTAATAAGTTGTGTGGCAAAAAACCCATCACACGAAATACGCCAGCGTGGTGCTTAAGATGCCCTGCACGTTTTATATTTCCCTCAAATGTGATTTCAAATGTTTAAAATGTCAAGAGGAAGAGGAATAGAAAACATACTTACGGACGGCTTCTCGGCCACACGCCGCCCTCCAAATAACACTCGCAACCCTGATATAATCAGCGAGCGGGGCAGATTATTAAAATGCAATGACACCTAATACCTCTATTCAACCTGTCAGTCAACAATACAAAGCTAAGCAGCTGAAAGGGAAGGCGAGGACAGTCTGCGCGGGGTTAAAGAGGCTGTAGTTGTGTAGAAGATTAGAGCAGGTGGATGCAGGGACTGCTGCTTTTATTCTGCAGCCAAGCGGCGTGAAAATTGAGTCGGAGGGGCACCGCGGGAGTCACATTCAGAGGAGAATTCACAGCCATTTGCTTCCCCACATTACCTTCCTTCATTTCATCTTCACCGCGTGGACGGCTGCCAAGGCGCTGATGAGTTCGGGCCCCGGACCCCGCACCCTGCAAGAGAGCCATAGTTCAAACCTCAGTCTGTGAAATGGAGGCTCTCTGCTGTTTTCAGGTTAAGGGTTTCAGCACAAAGGCAGGTGAACTCTATTATATTCTCTCTGATGTGGACGCATCGATTCCTTTAGCTTTTCAGCGAGATGGACCTGCAATAGAGATCAAATGGGCTATTCGGTTAAAGTCGATAGAGACGCAGACAATGCAAAGTCCTTCTAGTGGAGAAGCGTTCACTTTTACATGGAAACAGCATGATAAACCTTCTCATTCAAAGGATTGTGCTTAAATGCTACACTTTAGTTCACAGACTAATCTAAATAGTGTCTACAGGGTTGTGCAAAATGCAGGTTCTCTTTTAATTCATGTGGTGGAATCTGAATCGGCCACATCCCACAGGAAGTTGAACTGGAGTGACAGGAAGAGGACTTTGCTAGACTAAGGTTAAACACAAGTCATGCATTCAGGGAAAGTTAAAAGTGACTTCTGCTCACCAAGCATTTATTTGATAAAGAAATACAGAAAAAAGTGAATATTGTGAAATATTAGAATATTTCTGTTAAAATAACGGTTTTCTATTTGAATATACTTATTAAAATGTAATTAATTCCTGTGATGCAGAGCTGAATTTTCAGCATAATTTCTCCAGTCTTCAGTGTCACATGATCCTTCAGAAAGTATCCTAATATGCTGATTTGCTGCTCAAGAAACATTTCTGATTATTATCAATGTTGAAAACAATTGTGATACTTCATATTTTTATGGAAACCATGATAATTTTTTAGGTTATGTTTTCAGTCATTTGAACAAATAAATACATTCTTTTCAAGCAATTATTCAATTGAATTATTTAAAAAAGTATTTTTTTTAATCATACCGACTCCAAACCTATGAATGGTAAAATATGCTTTAGCTTCTTTTGTAACTATTTTTATGAGAAACAATTGAACTGACGTGCCACAGTGTGTCTGAAAATTAGCACAGTTGAGATGGTGTATGAACCAATCAACATCCAGAAGCAGAACAATGACATTCTCATGTAAATGATTCTGGCAGCTGTGTTCTTGCACTATAAATACACATGAAATGTCAACTGCTGAGCTATAATGGTTTGATCGGGTTTCGAGAGTCTATTTGTGACTTTGTTCTCTGTTAAGAGCACCTGACCAGCAGGCTTTCTCTTTTAAACGTTTCTTTTAATCTTTCTAAAGGATATACTGTCTGCCTTGGAGAACATCTAAAGAAGAGTGCATTAAACGTACACTTCTGGTGTGAATCAATATAATTTAACTTCAGTACAATGTAACCAGTGATAGATAACCAACAAAACAAGAGCTGATCTTGAACAAAATTAAGGGTTTTTTCTCAACAAATAGCAAAGGAAAATGTATGTGACCTCTAGGAAAAATAAAATATATTTTTTTGGCAATGGGAGGTAACATGCAAAATATGGGATATGTGTTTGAACAATAAGTTATAATAATAAAATAATAATTAAAAATAGAGTTTATCCAAAAAAGTTTATCACTGAAAGTGATATTTATCACTGAAAGTGGACTCACCCTCAGGCCATCCATCCAAAATGCAGATTTGTTTGTTTCTTCATCAGAACAAATTTTGAGAAATGTAGCATTTCATCATTTGCTCAGCATTGGATCCTCTGCAGTGAATGGGTGCCGTCAGAAAGAGAGTCCAAACAGCTGTTAAAAACATCATAATAATCAACAAGTAATCCACACCACTCCATCAATTAACATCCTGTGAAGCCAAAAGCTACATGTTTGCAAGAAACAACCCCATCATCAAGCATCGTTTACCAGTCCATAATCCATAATAATGCTTCCTCTAGTCAAAAAGCACATGCCCTGTTTTCCTCTCAAATCAACAAGTCCCCCCACATGTTTGTCTATTTTTCCTTTTAAATGGCGTTTGCTCTGTGCATATTTCTCTCCTGATTCAGAGCAGATTGCATTTTAATGTACTGTAAAATTTCTCCAAATCAGTTCTGATGAAGAAACAAACTCATCTACATCTTCAGAAAAATGTAAATGTTGGGGTGAACTATTCTTTTAAAGGGGTCATATGATGCTTTTTTAAAGATCATTATTTTGTGTATTTGGTGGAACAGAATATGTTGACATGCTTTAATGTTCAAAAAACACAATATTTTTCAAATACTGTACATTATTGTAGGTCCTCTATGCCCCGCCTCTCTCAAACGCTTTGTTTTCTACAAAGTCCCTCCTTCCGACAAGCACAGTCTGCTCTGATTGGCCAACTGGCACAGTGCATTGTGATTGGCCGAACACCACAAACCGCGTCGGAAATTTAACACCCCTTTCCATAATCACGAGCTTCAGCTTTCAAAATTAAAGACAGTTAATAATGTCCTTAGTTTTACCATCAGTTCAAGCCGAGAGTGGAAAAGAGTCGCATGACAGACACAGTGATGAAACTTGTGTGTGTTTGCAAACAAGCTGCGATTACTGACGGGCTATACACTCTGCTGTGATGTGACCCTGTCTCTCTTCTCTCTTTCTCTCTTTCTGTCTCTCTCACACACACACGACGCACAAAACTCTACATTTGAGCTGTCAATAGCAAATACTTAAACTAATAACAAAACATACAGTGGATGATTCAGAAGCACCAGATTGTCATAGTAAAGTCAGAATTACCTCCTCTCCTAGGTTCATGAAACGGTCGTCCATAAAATGCATTGCTGTTCTGTTGTAAGTAATCTTAATATTTCCTAAATGCATCTTCTTTCTGAAGGCCAAATAAAGTGTTTTTGCTTCTGCCTAGAAACACAGCTTCTCCACAGCGTCTCCCTGACACGCTGCATCAACACTACTGCGTTACTGAAACCACGCCGCCTTTCCTCGCGTGAACATTTGGGCTGCATTATGCAAATATTCCCACACCTTGACGTAGACATGTGGGGGTGTGTTTGAATGAGTCGTTTTAGGGGAGCGTGGCAGAGTCTTAACTTTGATAAAGAATATATCTTTGGTTTTGAGACTTTAGTCTTTGCAACTTCAGGGATCGTATCTATACACAATCAGCTTGTAACTCTCCACAGAGAAAGACAAACTTGAAATTGCATTATATCACCCCCTTTAACTAATTATTTGAATATCAAGCTTATGTCAAAATAGAGACTTTGTTTGATGAAATTAACTGGGGACAGGCCAAAACCACCATTATTTTTCATTCTTAGGTATTCATTTTTAATCTGATTAATTTAAAAACAAATCCTCATGGGATTTCTGCTTCTAATACATTAAAGTGCCCCTATTATGCCTTTTCGAATATTATCTTTCATGCAGTGTGTCATGTATGTGAACATAAACTTTCAGCAAAGTTGTGAAGCCGACAGTATACAATAAATAAAGTTATTGTCTATCAAAAAAAAGAGTGGTCTCCTAATCGCCTAAACGAGTCGTCAGGAATTTGAATCTTATTCTGTTATGGCTGTACGTCACGAAAGTAACACATTTGCATAATGTCCGCCCATGACTGTCATTCGCGCTGTATGCGGTAGACCAATCACAAAGGACTGCGCTATCTGACCAATCACAGCAGAGAGGACTCACGGAAAGGAGGGGTTTAGAGAGACTGATTCTTCAAACTGCTTCGCACGAGTCTTTTAGGAATCATTTAGAAATGAGGTCAAATTAAAGCTATTTTTTGAGAAAACTAAACAGTTTTTTGACCGTGTATGCATTGTAAATCTGCTTTAGGACAAATACAGTGGCCGAGAGAGCTCAACACGCTGCAACTTCACAAAACACATGCAAATAGAAAAAGCACCAGCAAATCAAGAAAACATTTCATCATTTTGACAGCAGATGGTGAAAATGCTCACAACACAAACAAATAAAGAAACACACTGCAAATGCTCACAACAACAATCTTTTTTTCACTGTGTGTAGACATTTGCTTTGCGATCAAATTGCAAATGTAGCGGTTTCTTTTTTGGTTGTGTTGTGAGCATTTGCAGCGTGTGCGTGTAAATTGAGAAAGTGTTTCCTTAATTTGCAGGTGTTTTTTTCTATTTGTAGCGCGTTTCTTTTTTGGTTGTGTTGTGAGCATTTGCAGCTTGTGCGATGTCAAATTGACGAAAGTGTTTTCTTAATTTGCAGGTGTTTTTTTCTATTTGTAGCGCGTTTCTTTTTTGGTTGTGTTGTGAGCATTTGCAGCGTGTGCGTTGTTAAATTGAGGAAGTTGTTTCCTTAATTTGCAGGTGTTTTTTTCTATTTGTAGCGCGTTTCTTTTTTGGTTGTGTTGTGAGCATTTGCAGCGTGTGTGTTGTTAAATTGAGGAAGTTGTTTCCTTAATTTGCAGGTGTTTT
This sequence comes from Schizopygopsis pylzovi, assembly GCA_027422435.1. Lineage (NCBI taxonomy): Eukaryota > Metazoa > Chordata > Actinopteri > Cypriniformes > Cyprinidae > Schizopygopsis > Schizopygopsis pylzovi. The sequence goes on along the minus strand of CM049823.1, from coordinate 31,597,916 downwards.
TTCTATTTGCAGCGCGTTGAGCTCTCTCGGCCACCGTACAAAAAAAATATGAGCAACCTTAAAAGTGGCATTATAGGAGTACTTTAAAGAAACTAACAGTTACCAAAGTCCATTGTTGTGCTTATGTTACATGTGTAAAATCATTTGTGTTTTTCACGTGTTGTCAGAAACGAGCGTATGCCGATAGCATTCTTGTCAACAGGAAGTGCAGATCTCTGCAAAGTTCCTTCCTCTGTTTCGACAGACTCGGTGTCAAAGCTCTGCTCGCTGTTTCAGATTGTAGCTGCTTGTAGGGGAAGAAATTCATCTTACTCTGCTCAACATCTTTCCTGTGTCATCTAAATGGCTTTTGGCTCAGTATAATGTCAAAGTAAAGCCCATTTATTGGTGCACATCTCCACTTTGTCACTATGAGCGAGAATAGGTCGTCTCTACATTGATCTGCCTGCCGGTGGCTTGATAAAGCTGGTTTGCTTCACGGTGTTAGCGTGTGGATGTTTGCCCTCGGCCCCGAGCGTCTGCTTTACATCACAGAATCTGTTCGGCTTCTGCGTTAAAGAAGCACATTGAACTTTCACAAGCCAATCATCTCACATCAGCATCACAGTCGCTTCAGACCCGGCAGTATTGATTCTGTTCAAATGCAATCATCAAGTTTCCAGCGGTGGAGTAAACCACAAAGATTTAACAAAGGAGCTTGTTTTCTGTGATCTTATATTGAAAGAGATGCAAAAAAAAGTAATCAACTTAGATTTGTTTTGTCTTTTAGTCCATGTCTGTCAGCTTTGAGGCTTGTGTACAAAAATCTTTGATGTGCACATTTACAGTATTTCTCTTATGAAAAAAAAACTCTTCCCGCACTATACATTTTTATACAATCAAATTACCCTTTTGATAAATTTTCCTCCCCGTAATTTGCTAATTATATTCAATGCTTTGACGTAACTACAGGCTAATGTCATCATTTAGTCACCATCATTTAATTTCTGTGAAACACAAAAGGCGATTTTGCAGAGTTGCTCTTGTACATTAAAAATATATGGTGTGACCACAGCTGACAAACCCTTAAAACAAAACCTTAAAAGCAGCTAATTGGGCCCAATTTGGACATTTTCACTTTTGTGGCCAGCGGTTTAGACATGAATGGCTGTGTGTTGAGTTATTTTAAGGACAGCAAATGTACACTGTTATACAAGCTGTACACTCACTACAAGCAATTTTGCAAGAAAAACTACCTGCTGTGTTCGGTCATTATTCAAAGGTCATGGAAAAAAGTTCATTCGTACCACTTCCTCTGGATCTCAGCCAGCATCTGCGGCTACTCAATTCAATGTTGTTTTGTGGCTTCATCTGACCTTGATCTTGTAGGTGTTTCTTTGGATTCTGGAATAAAGTAAGAAAACACAAAAACAGAGCACATTGTTTTTAGTTTTTAGTTTCAAGTACTTTTTTCTTTATTTGTCTTTTCTTGCACTGTGTACCACCATGAGTTGAAATGTGTTGCTAAGCAGGCTTATATGTGAAAAGCACACTGATATGAACTGAAAAAGAAGATATGCATCATCTACAAGTTTCGATTTTAAGCTGTGTCAAATGGAATGAAACTTAAAAAGAAAAATGCTATTGTGTGCTCTGACTGAAACTCACGTTGTTTGTGGTGTTACAACCGCCTCTCTGTTGCCAGGTATACATTCCACGTATAATACACATTAGTAAAAGGATCTATTTAAAAAAAAACTGCAACCCACAGCTCTGTAATTTTTCCCGTAACGTTAACTGTATTTTCAAAATAGCCCGCTTGTTGTGCCGCTACCCTGGCAACACCGGCGCTGTATCCTCATCACACACGACAGATAACCTTCCGCGCTGTCATGACGGCAAGACGTAGGGGTCAAACCTTTTATAATGCGATTAACTAGTGTTAAAAAAATTACGCGTTAAAATCTTTAGATGAATCACATGCGTTACTGCGTTGACACCCCTAATACACATAATAATAATAATATATATATATATATATATATATATATATATGTGTATTAGGGGTGTCAAGAAAATTCAGCATTATATATATATATATATATATATATACATATACTATTTAAAATAACTGTTTTCTATTTGAGCATATTTTAAAATGTAATATATTTCTGTGATCAAAGCTGAATTTTCTGCATCATTACTCCAGTATTCAGTGTCACATGATCCTTCAGAAATAATTATAATATTCTGATTTGCTGCTCAAAACACACACGCACATTAGTACAACTATTTAAAAAAAAATGTATGAAGTTATATAATTTCTAAGAAATTGGCACATGCATTTTTAAGTGAGACATAAATGAGTCTCTTTTCATCATCTAGGACATCTTATTTAACACTGAACCCTTTTATAGAACATTCTTTGATTGGACTCTAATCAGAGCTGAAGTGAATATTTGTGCCGCTGAATTCAGCTCGACCAACATCCACCAAGTTTCTTTCGCATCAGTGATGAAGATCTTTGTCAGATTGTCAGGTTGTTTTTGCAGACTGACTCTTCATGGCGTTTCTCAAATAGACTAGTTCTTCATATTTCCAACGCCAACTTGAGTGAATTTTTGGACTTGTGTTTCCATGGAATCGGCCTCCATGCTGGAATCATGGAGCTGTTTCCATGACAATCCACCACCTGTTGTTCCGTTCCTTTCACACGTCTGCCATGAGATGATTGGCATTTGGGATTAACAAATTATACAGGTTAATTTCT